>OOIL02004368.1:1633744-1659370 GCA_900332095.2 Cuscuta campestris | reverse complement strand
CGTTGGGAAGGGGGGAGCGGTTGAAAAAACGCAGCAACGTCGCGTCAAACTAATGACGCTGGTACACTCACGCCCCGATAACGCCGGAGGGGGGCGGTGTTTCACGCCCCCGGGGCGTTAAACGCCCCTTAACGCCGGCAGGCGTGATGAGTATACCCACTGCTCTTATTGTTTAATTTCAATAATAATATATCTCGCATCATTTTTAGAGTATATGATGATTTAATTTCAATTCATGCTATATTTTTTTTAGAGTATATGTAGGTTTATGGATTCTCTTTTAATATATATGTTACATGTATACATTAATTCTCAAAGTTTCTATTTCTAAAAATTTCAAACTTACGTATGTAAGCATTTCATTTTTTATAAACAATAATACCTAGAAAGCGTAATTTCAAGATATTTTTCTTATTGATTGAACATAGTGACCAAATTAGTATATTTTTTGTGACTTTGATGCATTTAATCTTACAAATTGATAACTCTATTTTTTAAAATAAAATCAAATGTTCGGAAATAGTTTTGAAAAAAGAGGTACCAATTATGATATTGACGAATAGATATTGACCTAACATCTGGATTATGTTATGGGATAAGAGTAATCGTTGAAGAGCTGCGAAAAAATGTTATCAGTGCAATCATGGTTTAAAAAAATCATGTTGGGAAAAAGATTTGGATAAAGCTATTTGTACCCCAAGTTTTTGTACACCACTTTGTACCCCGCAGGTTTGCACCAACACAAAGTGTTGGTGCAAAACTAATTTTTGTTAATGCACCAATGCTTTGTGTCCGTGTAAATTTTTGTTAACGCACCAACACTTGTGTCGGTGTAAATCATTAAAATGTTTGTGTATAACTACGATGTACAAATGGGGTACAATTTGTGGTGTAAGTGTAGCATGATTGAAAAGATTTACATCCATAGAATGAATTTCGTACCATCTTTCCGAGAATTACCCCTGACTCCTAGAGAAGACAATTTCCGATCGTCTTATGTTTGGCTATGACTATTAACAAAAGTCAAGTTCAAACATTAACATTTGTGAGATTATTTTTAACAAATTAGTGTTTACACATGGTCAACTTTATGTTTCTGTTTCATGAGTGAACACAAAGACACGACCTAAAGTCTAAAAGTAATAATTTAAGATGATAATGAAAATCCTTGCAACTATAACAAAAATTTGGTATACCATGGATAAAAGTAATTTTAGAAAATTTAGTACTAAAACAAATTTTGATGAGTCTACGTTCAATTCCTCAAATGATATTTATTCTTCTTTGGCATTTTTTGTATATACTATTACAAAACATGCGAGAGATACATTTTATTTATTGCGGTGAAAAATTGCATTAAAAAATATTTTTTGAATCGACAAAAAATTTATTCGACCCCGTGTGTGGCACGGGTTAAACACTAGTTACCTAATAAATATTCAAACACAATTTTTTAACCTATTACCTTACTTTACCTACCTTTAATTACCTATCTTCAATTACCTACGTAATAAAACTTTACCTCCCTCAATCCAAACATAGCCTTAGGGTATGAAGAGGACGACTCTCTTATACGAAGAACAAATTTTTTTTGTGAACTTGCAGAGTTGTATTTTTTCCTCTATCCTAGTCACAGTGTTTTTTGTTTTTCTTTGAATTGATGGAACTTGTAGGGTTGTACTTTTTTTCAACCCGAGCAGCTATGTTTTTTTGAAGGCGTGTGCTTTTTATTTTTGCTTCCCGTTTTAGTTTTATTTTTTTAGTAACTTGCAAAGTTGCGATTCTTTTTTGAATTTAGTTTTTTTCAACTTTAAATTTATTTTGTAAAGCTAATAATTTTGTGAACTTATCTATGCTTTAGTATGTTTTGTAATGATATGCCTTTCAAGTTTCAATTTTTGTAAGCGCTATATCTTTTTATATTGATTGAATCTTGTTAACGCTCAACTACTCACACATAATTCCCTTAAAATAAACATTTCACACATAAATGATTATAGTCTTTAAATACAATTAAATACTTATTAGTAATCTCAAAAATGATATGAGTATTACAAGTAAGTGGTTAATGTGAAATATTCTGGACTACATATACATTTCTAAAAAAGTGAAAAGTTAATTGTAAAAATTTCCAGGATATTTACAATTAAAATATTATGTTAGCACAATTTCTAACACTTTTAGTATGACATCAAATACGATTTGCACGAAATATACAAAAATTTTTAATTTTGTAATGTGCTCCGTAATATAAATATTTTTCAATGATTGTTTATTGTTAACAATTTTCTTCTTTTACGTCTTCAATATATTACTCAATTAATTTGTTTGTTTGTAATACACATAAATCTAGAATAAGAGTTATTGAGTATTTTATATATTTATAAATTAATCAGTAGCTATATATATGATTATCAATATGTTATAAAATAATAAAGTTATTATCATTGAATGATCAGATTAGATCCATTCCGACCGGGTCCAATCAATATAGACCTCATCAGGTCAGGTCTAGTCAAACCAGATCAAAATTCCGTAGATATGATCAGACCTAAGTAAATCAGACAAAAAATTAGATCAGAATCTCCCGTCAAGTACAAATAATATAGTACGCTGCTTAAACCCCAGAGTGGTTAAATGCAGAAACCCTTGCCAAGTGGGGTGACAAGAAATTGATCTATTTATAAATCAGAATAAATCAGAGATTCTGAAAAAAGAGTGGGCTTGGTTTGATCACAGGGTAAAGGAGAGGCAGCTCGTAAAGCTATGGAGAGGCCGCACTTGAAGAAGGAGAAAGACTACTCGCTGTTTAGCGAGCTGTTCACACATCATATAGAGTCGTTCGACTACATGATTGACCAAGGCCTTGAGACCATGCTTATGGCCATCAAGCCAGTTGAGGTATCCCATCAAGCCTCCGGCAGCAAGCTTAGAAATATCCTCTTTTGCATTCTGTCATTCATTGTTCTCTATACAAAATTTTATTTTGATGATGATTCAACTGGATTGAATGTTTAAAAATGTGTTTTTTCTTTGCCGGTTTTTGTGCTATTAACAATGTGCTGGTAGTTCAGGTCCATCAGTCCTTCAATTTTTATTCTCTTATAGTGAGTAGTTGCTTTAAGATTCTGCTTGTTTGGAAGTGTGGTTCTTAACTTAAAGCGTACTGTGGTTTGGGAAACCTGAATTATTCCCCCCTGAAAAGGAGCGTGGTTACAAGGGCCTTAATGATCCTCTGTATCCTTTTGAGGCAAGTATCTGCATCTACTTGTGATGTTAATTCATGTTTTCTCATAATGCATTGAGATTCTGAATTGATTGGTGTTATTGAAACAGTGTAGGCAAGCTAAACTTTCATATACAGGAAAGTTTGTTGTGGATATCTGCCTTCAATTTGACGATGGAGCTGTTGTAAGAGAGAAATTTAATCTAGGGCAGTTTCCTATTATGCTGAAGGTTTGTATCTTGTTCTCAAGCTTCCCCCCCTTCTAAGCTTCATAAAGAGAAACAGTTGATATACACCATAATTACCAATTCTTCACTTTGTAGTAACACGTTTCCAGTACAGTTATCTGGATCAGTTGGTTCAATCTCCTTATTCAAATGTAGAATTTCTAAGCGGAGGCTTATATAATTGATTCGTACTAGAATATATATGATATATGGGGAAAATTTCAGAGTAGTTCTCAAACTAATAATTCTAAAGAGAGTGAGCAGATTTATTGTCCCATGGTCCATTGCTATTCGCTTCTCCTTTTGCTCTTTTGGATATGTTTGGAAAAACGTTATTGTGGCACATACATACATTGCCATCTGTGTTTAATCGTACTTGTTAGCTGACTTCCTATTGAAAAACTGCACACATTTATGTATTTTTATTTCGTGTAGTCAAAATTATGCCGCTTGAGAACGGCTGACAACTCCCAAAAATTAGTACGTCTCAAGGAAGAGCCATCAGAAATGGGCGGGTAAGACAATTTAATGCACTCATTGGTGCACCTTCTCCAGTATTTGCATTTTTGTGTGCTGATGTGAATTATAAAGTATAACATTGAACAGTGGCTCAAATTGTTTCTTACTTATAAAAGTTGCTAACTTTTTTGTTTAGATACTTCATTTTGAATGGTCTTGAACGTGTAGTCCGACTTCTAATATTGCCAAAACGAAACTATGTAAGTGTATTTTTATTCGTTGTGTGTATATTTTAGTCCAAAATGTTTGGAACTTATCAAATGTGACATGTGCTATCTAATTATTGGCATTTTTCTCTGGTGATGTTGATCTGGTTTGTGCATCATTTTCCAGCCAATGAGCTTGGTGAGAAATTCATTTCGTGATAAGCGAGAAGGGTATACTGATAAAGCTGTTGTGATAAGGTTATCACTTCTACTTTCTTTTCTTCATTTGATTTCTTTTTTCTACTAGAAGAAACACATGTAAAGTCAGTTCACATGTTCAGTTTCAACTGAGTTGAGTAAGCATATTGTTGTATCTATTGCTTGAGAAAACTTTTTATATAAAGAGCTGGGATAAAAAAATATGCTTCTTTTTGAATGCCTTCTTATTCTTGGGAATGAGGGAAGTCTCGGGAATTGATACCTATATTTGGGATCAAACATTGATGAGTAAAGAGAATATGTGGAATTTCAAGTTTAAAAAGGAATCTATTACTCAGAGTAGAGTCTTGGAGAGTTGTTGGTTAGAACTCTGACTTTGTTTTATTCTCCAAAACTCTATTCCATCACGAAAATAAAATGCTTAACTGAAGTCTTACAACTCATAAAGAAACTTACAAAGTATGTAAAAAGAACCACTCAAAGTAATTTTAGGAAACTAAGGGAGCATTTGGCTTGGATTAATTGAAAAGTTGATTCTGGATTTAGAATGAGGTGTATTTGAATGAGGCCAATATTTGGTTTCTAGAATATAAAATGATATTAGTTGTGTAATTGGTTGGTGATTCAAAAACTAGATTAGTTGTGTATTTGGTGCAAGCTTTGGAGTTGTTGCGATGGTGGCGCTGAAGGTTTCCATTGTATTGTCCAATTTCTGGACAAATGATTACCATAGTTTGTAAGGCGGCAAGGCGAGGCAAGGCACCAATGTACCTTAATATCGCCTAGGCGACATACATACATCATACATACATACCTACACACATATAGGTCTTATACATTTTAAGGAAGCTTGATCGAGACGGAGAAGACCGAGAGAGAAGATAAGTTTAAGTCTATTAGGCTACACTAAAAGAAAATGGGCTGCACTAAAAAATGGGTTTTTTCAAAATTTTAAAGGGGCCCAAGGCATCAAGGCGAGGTAAGGTAGGAAAGGCGACGCCTAGGCGAGTGCCTGATCGCCTTAAGGTTTTCTAGGCGAGGCGAACATACAAGGTGTCCCAGTGACAACGCCTTATCGCCTAGGCGACGACTTACAAACTATGATGATTACAAAGACCAAATATCACTCTAAATCAACTTCCAATTGCCCATGAGGACTAAATATAAAACGTAAATGTTATGCTCCCTTGTGTAAGTATGTGTCACATGGCATTGCATTTTGGTGAGAGAGAGATAGATGTTACTCATGTGAGAGAAAGAAGATACAACAAGATAGTAGAGCCTTGGAGAGTTTTGACTTGAACATTTTCTATTTTTATTTAATTTTTTACAAGACTGTACTTCCACAGTTACATAAGTGCAACATCAGGATTTTCACGCTTTCCATAAAGTAATTCTTTAATATCTTCAATTATATTTTGTTAAAAATTATAAAAAGTTGATATTACGAGGGGTATATAAAGTTGAATGTAACAAGATTCCATATGTCTATATTTTCCTAATGTATAAATCACAAAAGATAATGAAATGTGAATGGATAGTTTAAAGCCATCCCCAGTTTCACGTGTTTAAGAAAGGAGGAATTACAATATTTAATCAGAGGCTTACAAGTCATAGTGAAATTATTGGAAACCAACTACGAAAACTAATTTAGATTAACCTAAACTATAAGGTATCTATCACTCAAAATAATAATGGGTTTGTCTCAAAATAATGTTCCATTTTTTTTAAGGAAAGAATTGCATGGCGCATTCCGTGCAATCGCATCTTTCTTAACAAATTGTGTCGATTACAATGTGAAACCTTATTTTGGGATGGAGTATGAAACTAATACTAATACTACTCTAAAGGAAACTAATACTTTTGAAAATTTGTTAATACTGCTATTACTAATAGTAGCAGCAATGGCAGTAATCCTAAGCTAATACTCCCTCGTCCCCAAATTTAAGTCACTTTTCATTTTTGGCTTCCGAGAAATAAAGTGACACTTCACACATTTCCTTTTAAGGAAAAGAATGCAATATTTCTCTCTTCTAAATAAATTCTAACCATGTTTTTTTACTCTTCAACACTTTTCTTAAACTCTGTGAACCCAAAGAGTGACTTTAATGTAGTGGTGGAGAGAGTATTATACAATTATGAAGACTCCGCTTGTTAGGCTATTTGAGCCTGTCTATGAACCTTAGTTTCTTTGAACCCATCCACGAGCCAGTACTAGATTGGTATGTTTGGTTTGGTTATTCATGCAAAATGTTGGGAGTTGCTTTGCACCTACATGTGGGAATACATTGTGTTTGTTGTTGTTGCTCGGAGCTAACTTGAACATCTGATTCTGAATCCTATATTTCGGTCATCCTTATCTTTTTTCTGTGAGTAGCAAAGGATTTTGTGACTTCGAACATTGCAATTCTTACCATTTATCTGCCTCTGATATGATGATAGCTTGGGATATCTACATCATTCCATACCAGTTTAGTGGTGCACTATTGTTCTTGCTAGGAGGAGTGTAGGATATATCATATATGAAAGTAAATGCGGTCCTACATGCTAAATTTCATTCTTTTCTTAAAAGTGTGCTTGATACTTGAAAGGCCTTCTGGGTAAATCTGGAAGGAATCAAGGGCGTGATGGCTTAGATTTGACAGATAATAAGCAATATAGAACTTTAAAGGTGATTATGTTGTTTACAAAGCTTACTCCTCAGTATCCATTATGGGCAATCACTGGTTTTCTAGATTCTCATCTGGAATATTTTGGTTATCTGCTTGAATGCAACATTTTTCATCCGATTACAATTGTTCTCCTTTTGCTTCCAGATGTGTAAGAGAAGATCAATCTGCGGTTTCAATAAGACTGTATTATCTTATTAATGGAAGTGCGAGACTTGGATTCTGGTAAGGCTTCGAGAAAGTAAAAAACTAGATTTTATGCATGATGAATATGGAAACCTTTATCCGTATGTGTCTTTTGTTAGGATACAAGGAAGGGAATATTTGCTTCCTGTTGGTGTCATATTAAAGGTATAAGTTATTGACTATTAATATGCTTTATTATATGTTCTGTATTCCAGAGCTTCATATCTCAGGCTGCTGTACACTTTTAGGTTAGGTTGCATTTTGAGTGGATTTCTCGCGCTTGGGGCTTTAATATTTAGTGTTATTTGATCTGGACTGTAATGCCCATCCGATTGCCTTCCCAGCCCAAAAAAGAGAGAACAAGAAAGCACACGCAGTTACCCCCCCCCCCACACACACACCCCAACCCCATTTTTGTGGTATGGTAGACAGGTTATCTAATTCCAAGGAAACAATAACAGTGCTTCTAAATATTAATCTTTAATACTCCCTCCGTCCGGGAAAAAACTTCTCATTTGGACTTTTCTTCATTTTTTTGAAGGGTTGACTATGGGTGTAATTTCCCTAAAATGCCCTCCCTCTCCCTCCCCTCATGACCAGCCGACAATCACTGTCCCAACCATCGCCGCTAGTACCTCCTTTGCCGCCCGTCACACCAACACTCATTTCTCCTCACCATCGCTGCCACTCAACTGCCAGCAGCCTAACCATCGGCGCAAGCCCCACCTCCACCTCCACCGTGGTGCAGATCTAAAAGAAGATGAAGAAGAAAAAGACGAAGAAATGCAGATCTAGACTCACTGTCACCGTCGGCGTCGTCGTCACCGTTACAATCGCCGCCGCCATGCTCAGATCTAGAAGATGGAAGAGATATAAGAAGGGAGAGAAAAAGAAGGAAAAAAAGAGGGGGAGAAAGAAGAGGAGAAGAGGGGGACTGAGGGAGAAAGAAGAGATGAGATTTACGGGGAAGTGGAAGAGACAAAGAGAAAGAAGAAGAAGAAGAAGAAGAAGAAGAAGAAGAAGAGAAGAAGAAAGAGAAGCAGAAAGAAAGAAAAACGATTGAGAAGAGAGAAAAGGGTGGGGGGACGGGACGGGTAGATCTAGGAAGGAAGTTTGAGAGGGTAAATGAAATTGATTGATAAGGGTATTTTTGGAAGAATTGTGGTTAAAATTAGAAATGGGAAGATTATTTTCGGACGGAGGAAAAGGAGAAATAGGAAGATTATTTCCGGACGGAGGGAGTAATTCTTTTTCTTGAAATGCTTTTCAAAACATGTCCATGAACAAATGCATCCTACCCCACATTGCTACAGTAACCTTAATTATTTACGCTGCGTCTTGCTCAATTTGAGCATGTATCCCTGCACCCCCACTTGAGTCAACCACCTACCCTTCTTTACACCCAACCCACCCCATGCTCCAGAAGTGTCTCCTAATATGCCCAAATTTCACTTTGTGAGACTTTGGCCCCATAGCCAACTTTATCAAACATTCTGTGTCACTTTTGCCAGCCCCCAACTCAGTCTCTATTTACAGATAAAGCAGATGTGCAACCACTTCCATTTTCCCATTTCAAAAGAAAAAAGGCCAATGGTCATCAGAAGTGTAAACAGATACAAATTTTTTCTTCTTATTGGATACTTTCACTTCATCACTTTTGCCAGCCCCCAACTCAGTCTCTATTTACAGATAAAGCAGATGTGCAACCACTTCCATTTTCCCATTTCAAAAGAAAAAAGGCCAATGGTCATCAGAAGTGTAAACAGATACAAATTTTTTCTTCTTATTGGATACTTTCACTTCATCATGATGCATTCGTTACCTCATCTTAATTTTCCTGGCAGGCCCTTGTTTTTTACACTGCATCTTGCTCACCTTGAGCCTGCAGCCCTGTATCCCCTCTTGTGTAACCAACCTGCCCTTCTTTACATCCAACTCACTTCGTGGCCCGAAAGTGTCAACCATGGTTTCACTTTTCTGTGATACCTTGACCCCATATCTCAGCTTAGCAAACTGGCTCTGGTTTGTTTTGCTAGCCCAACTCTCATTAGTCTCTATTTACAGGTTAAGGCCTCATTTGGGAACATTGTTTTCAATTAGCCTAAATGCTTAGGGTTACGAGTATTTTTAACGATGCAGATTAACTTTGAATATGCTAAAGCTAAATGCTGCCATTAGACAACCTTTTTAAAATGCTAAAGCTAAAGGCTGAATTTGTTGCCAAATGGGCACAATTCAGATGTGCAAACACTTCCATTTTACAATTTCATAAGCAAAAGGCTAACTAACAACCTAACAGCCATCAGCTTTATTGTTGGAATTTAAGAAGTGTAAATGGAACTAAAAAAGTTTTTCTAATTGGATACGTGCATATCATCATTTTGAGCTCCTTACCTCATCTTCATTTTCCTGGCAGGCCCTTGTTGACACAACTGATCGTGATATATATGTCAGCTTAACATGTGTTTATAATGAGATTTATGATAAAGCAAAGGGAGCTGTTGGCACCCAGCTTTTTGGAGAAAGGGCAAGCATTATCTTGCATGAAGTTACAAGCCTTTCTCTTTTTACACGTAGACAGTGCCTCCAACATATTGGTACTTGTTCTGACTAGCCACCTTGAGTATAGTAGATACACTGTGAATATTGTCTGAATCAAATCAATTATATTCTGTAGGTGAACATTTTCAACCTGTTATGTCTGGTATGGAAGAGGAAACTTATTCTGCTGTAAGTCACACTTTTTGTTTTGTTTTCTTCGGTTTGAGTTGTTGACATGTGAAGACAATCAAATCCTTACTTATTGTATCTACTAGTTTTCGGAAGACAATCACACAGCCCTTGCTTTTTGTATCTCCTCTTTTTTACAGGTTGCTGAAGCTGTGCTCCGAGACTACATATTTGTCCACTTGGATAACAACCATGATAAGTTTAATTTGCTTATGTTAGTTCCCTTCAAAGACTGCATATCTTTTACAAAGTACTCCCTCCGTCCTAAAACTATCTTCTCAATTTCCTTTTCAGGGCGTCCTAAAACTATCTTCCCGTTTCTAAAAGTAGCAACTTTTTACACACTAAATGATATTAATACCCTCAAATCATTTCCAATCCCAGTCCACCCACATTAACCACATATCTCACCATCCCTCTTCTCAAATTTCTTTCCAGAAACTCTTCTGCCGCCACCACCATCACATCTCTTCATATCTGCACTATCTTCCCTTTCTCCTCTACATTTCCTTTTTTTCTTTCTTCTCTATCCACTCTTTGATTCTCCGAATTGAAGGTCCCCATCTGTATGCGACAAGAGAAGATGACAACAATCATTATCGGAAGCGGATTTAGCAAAATCGAAGGTCGGTCTAGATTGATGTCCGATCAGTGACCAACAAAATCAAAGGCGGGTCTGGGGAGCGAATACAATGATTTGCCGTTGGATTTGACAATTCCAAATGCATGTTTTCCAAACAGTGATTTCAAACCCTTTGATTTTCCATGGTCCGATCAGATCTGTGATTTTGATTTTGTTTTTGATCCAATCCGTTTACTTTTCGATAATGAAGACTGTGAGTCAGTGAAGCAATCATGCTTGGAGGAATATTTTGGGACTCAACTCAATTTTTACGCTCCCTTAAAATCAAGCCCTGGTCAAACCGGGAAATTAGTTTTAGGACGGAGGGAGTATTGTTTTTGGTTTTGGCATGCACTGTTTAACTTGAAGGTGTTGACATCATCCTCTATTTTAGCTTCATGTTGCAGAAGCTTTTTTCTCTAATAGATCAAACATCTGTTCTGGACAACCCAGACTCCTTGCAGAATCAAGAAGTTTTGCTGCCTGGTCACTTGATAACAATATATCTAAAGGTCTAAGATCTTCCCTGGTTTCATTTGAAAAAGTATTACTAGGACTAGGTGAACTTTAATCCAATAAGTATATTAAGGGCTTGTTCTTTTGAGTTGCAAAAATTAACTTCAAACATTTTTCGTCTCCTAGTTTTTTACAACTCCAAATTTTTTGTAGTTTTGTAATGTTTCATAATTATGTTTCTTTCTTGATTGAGGTAACATTAGATTATTTGTATCAATTTTTGTTTAAAAAAATTACTAAAAAATGTTGCTACTTTGTACACTGTTAATGGTACATGGGTTATTGGCATGTAAATTAATAAATAAAATTTGTACTATTGATATTGATTTAATAAGTTAAAGAAAAATATTAATAATAATAATAAGTATGAGACAAAAAAATAATGCTATACATGGTTTGAAACAAAAATAGTTTAACATACGAAAAATAGATAATTACAAAAAATGGAATATAAATTATTCCAATAAAATATAAAATTTCCAAACTATAAAATTTCCAAAAATATAATACTCATTGCATTCTTTCCAAGTTTTTTAATGGTTTCCATTTCCAACATTTTCAATGCTTTCCAGTTTCTTTCAACTTCTTCCCATTTCTTCCAACTCCTTCCAAAATCTTCCAACTCCATTTTTTTCAAATTACTTTGAGTTTCTTCCAACACCTAATTTTTTCCTACTCCTTCGAGTTTCTTCAAACATCCAACTTTGGAACTCCAACCCAAAAGAACAGGCACTAAGCGTTGCTTGATCTTGATTGATATTTTAACTGTGGGATCTGTACATGTATGTATGTTGTATTTGGTTTTTTGATCTTGTAGATTAAGATTAGTAAAACTGTTCCTTTTATCCGTGGAATACCCCTATGGTTATATATTAACTGTAAGAAATGTTTGGACCAAACAGTTCCATTTCCCCCCTTTTAAATTGACCTTTATTATACTTAGTTACATCTCTCTTCAGTAAATGTTTACAAAAGAACATTTCGTAAATCTTCGAAGCATAAAAAACAAAACTTAGTTTATTATTCTACCCAAATTTTCATTCCCGCAATGTCCCAGATCTCTTGCCTTACTCGCCTCCCAATCACCAGTTTTGTGTGTGTGTGTGTGTATATATATATCTCTGTGTGTGTATGTGTATATGTGTGTATGTATGTATGCCCCTCTAAGGCTGGACTTTTCTTTTCCTGTGGTATATTTTTCAGGAGAAGCTTGAAGATTGGTTGTTGAGGACAAAACAGTCACTCAAAGATCAAATTGCCAGCAAAGCCGAGAACTTTCAGTTTATCCGTATGTTCATTTTCACTTTCAACTCCTTTTGTCTTAAAGGACATTGCCCAATGGGCATAATTTTTTATTTTCTCTTTGTATGAGAACTGAACATTAAAAGACTTTCTGATTTCCATTTTTGAGTATTGGTTATTTATCCTTTTTCTAGATTTGTTTGTCAAGTTGTCAACTTGTCTCCCTCACTCTTCTATCATTATACCCACCAACCACCAAACTCTAATCGTAGTTAGGAATGCTCTTAGATAGCTTAAATAAGTAGTATCTAGGACATTTAAGTATTGAATCATCAAGGCATACTATTTTTACTTCCTAAGACTTCTCTCTTCACACAGTATTAGAGTTTTTATTGTAAATTATGTGGCAATAAGATTTTTTTTAATGATCTTACTGGTGGTCTGTGTAATTCTTTTCCTGCCTCTTTTTTTCCCATAGTGTTTTCAGTATATCACCGTTAAGCTCAGACATTACCCTCCACAATGCCCCACCCCTATAGATGCTTGCACAGAAGGGGCACACATTCAAGGCTTTTCAGATCTTCCGTTTTTCTCTTATGCTCTCTTTTAGTAATCTTCCCACCAAAGTCTTTGGGATCCCACATTGATTATGTAGAGTGCGTGAGTGACTTACATGGGGGCATGGGGCTTAGGGCTATCTCAAAATTGGGAACATTTTTAGGCAAGTCTAGGTGTATGTGCCTGTGTGTTTTAAGTGGCTAATTATTATAAAAAATCCATACCCATGGCTCACAACAAAAAGTGTGGCAAGAAATATGTAAGTTTTCTCACCCTAACACTACTTATTATAGCCAAGCACTACCAATATCATTCTAACTAAATTCCTAAGGTAAAGGTTGGTAGAAGTTACATGATAATTGCCATGCTCACATGTTTTTGAAGACATTTATAAGTAAAACAATGGCGAGTGCAAAATCAGCTTTCAAGCGTAGGATTTTGCTTGGTTGAATCTGAGATTAGTGGTCAATGTATATAGGAACTGTATTGTTAATTTTACACTAAATCTGTTGCAGTTGCTGATGTGAAGAAAGTTTTTGAAAAAAATGGTCCGAGACAGATCACTTTAGCTATTGAGAATATGTTGAAGACTGGGAGATTGGCCACACAATCTGGTCTTGATTTGCAGCAGGTATTGCTAATGCATGTGATATGTGAAATGTTTAGTGTAACAGTGGCAAGTTGTTTCATATGGAGTATTACTGCTCATGTATATGTTTGTGTGATTTAATAACCACTGTATCATCCTTCAAGGATTTAAGTTCCTCTAGGTTTTTGTATATAAACTCCAGTCTACTGTTCAACAATGTGACATGCTGAAAGGTTTTAGATCTATTTTAAGATGCTCACTATGTTTTTCTTGGCACTTTATCAGTGACTTTTTTCTTGATTATATCACCATCTAGGTTGTACAGGCTGTGTAATTGTTGATTTGTTAATTCCTCCCCTATTCCTTGCCAGCAGATCAATATGAGTACACATTCTCAAATTTTTCTGAGCTTGAACACTCAAAGTCTAGTAACTTGCAAGAAATGAAGTTTTTCTAGCTTTTTTGTGTAAATTCCATTCTACTGTTCAACAATGCTGACATGCTGAAAGGTTTCGGATCTAATTTTAAGATGGTAAATTTTTTTTCTTGGCACGTTGCATGCAACATTTTTCTTGAATAATATGGTCATCTAGGGTTCCCGAGTGGTGTAATTGTTGTTTTGTTAATTCCTCTCTCTATCCCTCTTTAGTGAGATCAATACGAGTATGCATTCTCGAATTTTCCTTATCTTGAACACTCAAAGTTTAACACTTTGCAATGGTATTTTTCTGGACATGTTTTGTCTTGATTTGCTAACCTATTGAAAATCAAAATCTGGTTGTTAGAGAGCTGGAATGACTGTTCAGGCAGAAAGGATAAATTTTCTGCGATTCATTTCACATTTTAGAGCTGTTCATCGAGGTTCTGCCCTTGCTGGTCTTCGTACTACCAGTGTGCGGAAATTGTTGCCCGAGTATGTAGTTATATTGAAGCCTGAAGGATGATTTTTTTTCTTTTTCCCTGGCATGGTATATTCAATCTTTGTGCCATTTATTGGTATCTTTTTCTAATATATAATTTTCGTTGTGGTTTCTATTATATACAGATCATGGGGTTTTTTATGTCCTGTTCATACACCTGATGGGGAATTATGTGGATTGCTAAACCATTTAGCTGCTGCTTGTCGTAAGATACTTATCTTGATTTTGTCTATGTGGCTATGTTTCAATAGCTTCTTTTCAGCCTTCATTAGCCATTCACTATAGCCATTTCTTGCTGAGTGATACACATTTGATCTGCAATTTTCACAAGCTACTTGGATGGAGACCTAGTCCATAGTTTCTTAGCAAACCATGGGAAGATAGTATTTTGTGACAAGTTGCTATCCTAAGCTAGTACAAGTGTACAACTCCTATTCATTATTTCATTCTTCATTTATCTGTGCCTAGGGCTTTGCACAGTTGATCAGGAATGTGTTCCATATGATTTGTGTGAGTTGAAGATTTTTTTTACATCTACAAAATAGGTTTAGGGATGTGAATCATGTGATGCGACTTGTAGGTTTGCTCCAGGCCTCCAGCTGATTCTATTGCTCTATTGTTAAAATATAATCTTTTAATTTACTTGTTCATGTTATAGTGCAGTACTGCAGTTAGAGTTAACAGGTTTTTCACATGATCTTTCTATGTGATGACAGTGTTTTGGTTATAAACATGTTTGTTTCACAGGTATAACCTCATATTATGATTCCAAAGGAAACATCAAAGACTTTCGCAGAATGAGAATGTCAATCATAGATGTGCTAAACAATATTTGTTTTATGAAGTCAGCAATGCCAAAGCTTCCCAAGGCAGGCCCTCCTGAACTACTTACTGTTCTTCTGGATGGCCGTGTTGTGGGTTATGTACCATTGGACCTTGTTGAAAAAGCTATCACTCATCTGCGAAGACTAAAACTATCAACTGTATCGCCGGTTTGTTACCATCACCTGGCATTGAAATATTTTCCTGTTTAATCTCTTACACTTGATTCTCATATGGACACCTTGCAAATCAGATTCCATTTGACTTGGAGGTGGGCTATATACCTCTGAGCATGGGTGGGGCATATCCTGGTATATACCTGTTCACATCTCCTTCTAGATTTATCCGACCAGTTAGAAACATCTCCGTTCCTCCTCAAGATGACAATGATATTGAACTGATTGGTCCATTTGAACAGGTTAGATTGGAATTCTCATAATATATTTGTGAAAAGANCTCATGAAGAAATCCATCCAAAAAATATGCTGAGTGTCGTTGGTAATTTGACACCTTGGTCCGATCATAACCAGAGTCCCCGCAATATGTATCAGTGTCAGGTGCTATACCTTACTGTCATTGTACTCCCTCTGTCCTATTATTTTGTTCCAGCTTGACTTTCAAGGCCTTCAATACGACTTTGACCATTATCATTTATAGTTCTATATAAATAAATATTTTTCCTATATTATATTTCAAAACTGCTTTTTAAAAAAAAATTCTAATTGCATTGTTTTCACATTATTATCAATGTACATTTTGTCATAGCTGTTATGGCAGCACCTAGGTGATGCCCTGGTGCCCCGTTGGAAATCTGTTCTTGCCTTGGCAAGTTCGCTTAACTCAGAAAGGTGTACTTATCGTTCTTCAAAGCCAACGGCAGTGTCAACTTCCCCAAAGTCTCAACCTTCGAACGTGACTCCACATACCTTGCAAGTTGAAACCCAATCTAGTTTTGTCCTAGAAGTCAACTTCGGCTCCAGACACTACCCTCAACAGCACTGGATAGAGTTCTCGCTGGAAGCCACCTCTTCCTCGCAGATTCACTTTTTTATTAGTGACCTCTTTGTCTCTTTCCGTTCACGGGGATTAATTTTGGAATACTTTTTTTAATCCTTAGCTTAGCTGAAAGCGTTGACTGCATTAGGGCTTAGGAAATAGATATTAGACCTTCCCTCCCCCCGCACACACACGCACCTTTTTTTTTAAAATCCACCAAGTATTGCAGAAAGTGAGAGTTAGAAGCTATTTTCAGTACTCTGCGACTTTCATAAAAAATTAATAAATAACATTTCAAAGTGTTGTTTAAAAAATGCTTTTTTTAATTATTCTATTGAGTACCCCTGGTAGTCAAGACTTGAACCGTGTTTTGGGACGGACAGAGTATATAGGGAATACTACTTTTTTCTAGTCTTATATGACAGTTTTGGGTCAAATTTCAATGATTAGGGTTTCAACCTTTGATTATTCTTGTACTCTGCAGATGGCGAAACAAACTATGGGGTTCCCTTCACTGGCCATAAATTGCCGCGCTGATCAAAAGCTTTATCACCTTCAGGTCTATGAGCATTTTGAGTTTTGTCCTTGTGAAGCAATTATGATCTTAATAATCATAACATTATTTATACTTCATTACTTTTTCCTTACTTCCTATTCATGCCGACCAAATGCATTTGTTATATTAAAAATTTACAATCTGTCTTATAAAAAATGATTTCAGACCCCACAGACCCCCATTGTACGTACTGGAGCGTATGAGAAATATTGCATTGATGATTATCCCTTAGGAACAAATGCAATTGTTGCAGTTCTTGCTTATTCAGGGTAAGATTTAAGCATTTGACGTCTTGCTTATTATAAAACATGCATATCATTAAGTTTTGTCTCCAATATAACAGTTATGACATGGAGGATGCCATGGTCTTAAATAAATCATCTGTTGACCGCGGGATGTGCCATGGGCATGTATACCAGGTATTTCACTTCAAGAATCTTTCTGATCATTTTTACTATATATCAATCTCCCCTATCCCTATGCCTGGAAATAGGTCTGTAGTAAAGTTCTACAGATCTGAATCTCATGCTAATCCTTGCTACTTATCTGATTGTGTTAAGGTTCTGAAGGTCTGACTTTCCATTTTTCAGACAGAAACAGTTGATTTGGCTGAACAAAGTGCAAAGTCAGATCGTGTTCAGAAAATGTTTAAGAGAAGCTATAATAAGAAGAACCCTCAGCACCTGATTGACCGCCTGATTGATTCTGATGGACTTCCATATGTTGGCCAGGTTATCTCTCTCTCTCCTCCCTCCTTTTCTATCTATCTTTAAATTCACATCACCATCAATCATAAAGATTATGATCTAATGATCTGAAATATGTCACTTAATATGAAATGCAGAAGATCAATCCAAATGAGCCATATTGCAGTGTCTACAGTGACATAACAACTAATTCACAAACCATCACATTGAAGGGTACAGAATCTGTTATTGTTGACTATGTTGCTGTTGATACAAAGACCAAAAGTAATATTCAAAAGGTGGGCCAATGATCAGAATGTCTCATTTGATTCTTTATGTTCTAAGGCTATACTTTAACAGTTATAAGTTGCATTTACTTTGCTAATTTTTCATGCTTCAGGCAAACATACGTTTTCGACGTTCTAGGAATCCGATAATTGGAGACAAATTTAGCAGTAGACATGGGCAAAAGGGGGTGTGTTCACAACTATGGCCAGATATTGATATGCCTTTCTCAGCAGTTACAGGAATGAGGCCAGATCTAATAATTAATCCTCATGCATTCCCTTCAAGGATGACTATTGGAATGCTTTTGGAATCAATTGCTGCCAAGGTACAATTTACACAAATTTTTATTATCGTGTATCATCTTCTATCATCGAAAGGAATCCTGGATAGGTTTGCTGTGAAATACCGTACATAATTTTTATAATACTTGTTCCTGAGGAGAGATAACACTCTGAAGAAGACAATTGTCTTTGTTAAAAGATTTGGGAGGACTCTGGTTTATAATTTGGACTGCTTCAATCTCAGTGCGCCATCACTCTCCCAAAAAAACCTTAGTTATGTGCAATCATTTGTACATAAGTTGAACTATTTCAGATGTACCTAGGAGAGATAAGACTAGTTATGTGCATTCATTTCTATAATACTTGTTGCTGAGGAGAGATAACACTCTGAAGAAGATAATTGTCTCTGTTTAAGGGTTTGGGAGCACTCTGGTTTAGCATTTGGACTTTAATCTCAGTGCCATCACTCTCCCAAACAAACCCTAGTTATGTGCAATCATTTGTACATAAGTTGAACAATTTCAGATGTACGGTGGACACTTGAATTTACATGTTCAAACAACTCAAATATATAGGAAAGATCAATGATGGAAACAATCAGAATGAGAGTTTTTCATAATTTAGATTTTTGGAGTGCCAAATAGTTCTTTTTTCTTTGCTTTGGCGGGGGATGAGTTGATGTTTCATATCCAATGAGTGGTGCCTTGGTGCATGTTATTTGCAGGCAATGTTGTTCTAATTGACCAGAGGTGTGAGTGAATTATTGATAGGCTTAAGCTGTAGAGCTGAATCTGGGGGTTCTAAAGGTTTAAGACAGATAGAACTAAGACTTAATACATGCAGTGCATTTAAGCGGTATACCAACTGAGTCGAGAGTGCAGGTAAATAATGATTATCAACCCATTCCCGAAAGGGTAAGATTCAAACGTTCAGGTACCATAGTTCTATCATCCATTTTTAGGGCGGGATTGATTGGATGTTATCCATCCTTATGTTTCGAGTGCGATAAGGCGGTAAGAACAAACCCTCAAAATTGGAAGGCAGTTCTCATCAAACAGTTGTCCAATCAACCATCATGTATGGGGCACCGCAGTGTTGTTAAGTCGTCGCCGACTAGTCGTCCGGTTGTTTTAGAGAGCTCGATTTGACTGTCGACTAGCGCCTAGAACTGCTATGTCGCACGGAGACTGCTCGGAGACCTCAGAAATGCCGAAACGCGTCTGAGACGGCTCCAAGACTGAGAGAAGATGAAGGAGAAGAAGAAGATAGGAAGAAGACTTACATCTCTGATTCATTGTTGCCGCCATCTTCCTATGGATCTATTGCGTTTCAATGTGAAGCAGATCTGTAGTGTTTAGGCGGTTGCTTATTCAAAACCCCTTTCTCCTTCTCTCTTTGTTATTTATGGTATAGTATAATAGGTCATAATATTTGGGCTGGTTCAAACATTAGTAGGCTTTTCTACACAAGGCCTAATTTTCTAATAAGCTTTTTAAAAAATTGACTCCTAAAAATAGGCATATATATCTACTTTTTTACCGAGTACATTTTTTTAATAATAAAGTTCGCTTTTATTGAACCACAAAAAAAGTTTACTTTTATTGAGAGTAACCCTATGTCATATAAAAAATAATATTTTTATATATTATTTTTGTATTGGCTAATTGTTATCTTTGCCTGAAGAGTTGAGGATATTTGTTTCTTATGTAGTCTTCATTATGTGAGTTTATGTACTACCTTAAAACATAATTTTGTTATGGTAATGATATTTAACCGTATAAATAGATACCCCGTATATAGTTATCTTTGGTGAATGAAGAAATATATAATTTTAAACAATTTATTACTAATAGTAATTTGTCGACTAGTCCACTACGACCACTAGTCCCTTCTCCACCGACTTGACTCGACTTGTCGCATTGATAACCATGGCACACAGTCTTGGTTGGTGAAGAATACACATGTGCAGAAGATGTGGGTGGCTTAGATAGAATGCCAAGGTGAATATGCAATGCACCAGGATAGTCAGTGTTCAGACTTCCGATTGACAATATCCAAGATAAATTGTGAGTAGCTTTTGTGGAGTTAAAAAATACTTGCAACTGGATTGAGGTGGTTTTAGCATGTGCAGAGGAATGCTCCTCTGAAGAGGTGTGACAGGCCAGAGGCAGGGAATTTGAGGAGGGTTAGATGTACCAAAGAAAAGTATGAACAAGGTGATCAGACAGGGCTTGCGTTTTTTCCAACTCTACAAGGATATGACCGGAGATAGAAGTGTTTGGAGGTCAAAGATTGACGTTGCATGCTAGGCTTAGACATGTCTTATGAGTGGCGAATTGTATAGGGATCTTAGGGTTAGCTAGAATTTGTGGAATATTTGATTTCTGACCTTTTGTTGGTAGGTCTTTGTATTCTCTCTTATTTGTCTAGTAGTTGTTTGATTGTGCTTGCATTTGTCTTTTCAGTTGGAATCGGGTGTCTTTAGGAAATGACCCCTCGACCTTTGGTAGGGGTTATGTATTTTGGGAACAACTCCTCTAGCTGAGGTAGGGGTAAGGTCTTTTCAGTTTGAGCCATTAGGTTCACTTTTACTAGTCTTTTTCAGCTTACATCATTATATTTTAAAGATCTTTTTCATTTTAATTCTACACCATTTTTTATTTACATTGATTTGAAATTTTTTATATTCAAACATTATAAAACAAACACAATCTTATTTTGGGGTAGATGGAGAATTAGATTAAACTAAGAGATCAAATGGTCCATTAATGTCACTCAAAAATCAAGGTTGTTTTATAGTATCAAATAGGGGTCGACCCGCTCCAGGATGTCGTGGGTCTTTGTATTCTCTCTTATTTGTCTAGTAGTTGTTTGATTGTGCTTGCATTTGTCTTTTCAGTTGGAATCGGGTGTCTTTAGGAAACGACCCCTCGACCTTTGGTAGGGGTTATGTATTTTGGGAACAACTCCTCTAGCTGAGGTAGGGGTAAGGTCTTTTCAGTTTGAGCCATTAGGTTCACTTTTACTAGTCTTTTTCAGCTTACATCATTATATTTTAAAGATCTTTTTCATTTTAGTGCACAAATGTCACATTTGTGCTTTTTTTTAAAGTTTTTGTTAACAATATCATCCTTTCTGGTGTAGATGTGTGTGTAGTCTGGAGGCAAATTTCCACATTGTTGCTATGATTAGCAGAATGTATATTGTGTAATAGTGTATAAAATCTTATTCTAGGGAGGAGCTTTACATGGGAAGTTTGTCGATGCAACGCCATTTTCTACTATAGTTGAAAACGACACGGGATCAAATTCTGATTCAGATTCACTAGTTGATGATCTTGGGTCTATGCTGAGAGCCCGTGGGTTCAATTACCATGGTGTAGAGGTACTCTATAGCGGATTTTATGGGACAGAACTAACATGTGAAATATTTATTGGGCCAGTTTATTATCAAAGGCTTCGGCACATGGTTTCAGATAAGTTTCAGGTATGTTAATTTTATATTTTAAAAGCTACATATAAATAGTAGGGTTAAATTTGCTTTAGTCCCTATAAAACAGGTAACTTTTGTTCAATTTGAAATAATAATAATACTAATAATAGTACTGATAATAATAATGATAATCATTTATTAACGGGGTCAAAAGTCTCAAAACACTTCTTAAAATTAATAACAGTATAATTTTTTTAAAAAAATTAATAAATCACCTTTTGACATAGAGTAGAATACAAAGGCTATATTAAAAATTGTAAAAAATAATCAATTATTTTCTTATATATAAAGTTGTATCTTGAATCATTAGAAAATTCTATACATGACTTTAATTCGAAAGTATTTTCTCTCAAAATCAACATTTACATCTAGTTAGTGATAAATGAAAATAAAAAAAAGTACCTTTTATGGAAACCAACAAGTAAGAAACTTAAATGGAAACTGCCTAAGGGGGTACGACACTTCGTCTTCTAGATGAGAGGCAATGAGAGGTGATGAGGTGATCTGATTATTTACTCTCGCCTAAGGAAAGCCTTAGGCACTGAATATGGAAGGCGAGAGAGGTGATCGCTTAAGGAAAGCGGTTGAGGCGAGAATGGCGACCGCCTTAGGGTGTCGCCTCGCGTGACTCCCCTGAGGTGCTGCGTGCTCGCCTGGGGCTTTTCTAAACTATGAATAGAGGGTGCTTGATAAGGAGTCCATGGGGTTAAAAAAATAGAAAATGAAAAGAGCTTTTTGATGTATTTGTCACAGTTTTGCAAAGCTAGGTACCTAAGTTTTGTGCTGCTTGAGCTGGGGATCTGTTGGAAACAGCCTCTCTATTTTTAGTAGAGGTAAGGTCTACGTACACTTAGCAAACCAAGGCTAGCACACACACCCTCCCCATACCCTGCTTTTGTGGGATTCTACTGGGTTGTTTTTGTTGTTGTTGCAAAGCTAGGTACCATTATGATTGTTTTTCAAGCTTTTCAGAGATAGTTTTTCAATTGTAGTCTTTGTAAATAAGAAGATTAATTAGGAATGGATGGAGTAATAAGGGCAGGGGAAATAATAAGAAATAAATAGAGAAATGACAAGATGAAAATCTTTGAAAAAAACACCAATAAAAGTGACTATATTTCTCTTACTTATCGTAGAAGAAAGACTACTACTGTGTCACGCTTGGTATCGATGCCTCAAGGCATTTTGCAATGAGGCGTACACCTCAGGCCAAAAAGGCACACACCTTCAAATTCCTAGGTTTGGGCATAGCCTTCAGGGCATACTCCCTCTGTCCGGCTGGATTCGTCCAGTTTTCCTTTTTTGGGCTGTCCCATGGAATATAAAAATGCATGAAAAGTCCATTGTGCCCTCATTGGCATTCACATCCCTCCCCTCTTCTAAATTTTCTTTCTTTCTAGTCTTCCTCCTCCCAGTGTCTTCTTATTTTTCCGATTATTCTGTTATTTCATCCCAATCCAATTTCTTCTCTGATTCCATTTCTTAAAACCGTTTCTTCTTTTTCTGATGCTCTTTCCTCCTCCCTGTCTTCTCCAATTTCATCTCCTCTGTTTTCTTCTCCGTTCCTTTTCTCCTCCTTTCATGCCTTCTCTCTCTCTCTCTCTCTCTCTCTCTCTCTCTCTCTCTCTCTCTCTCTCCTATTCTTTTCTTCTAATTAATTCTTCCCTCCTAGTCTTCTTTTCTTGTTTTTCACATCGTTTGAATCTTTTCTTCCATAGATCTAAAAACATATTTTTTCTTCTTCCATAGACCTGAGCAGCTCAAGAGCACAAATCTCATAACGATCTATTCTTTTTCTTTAAGATTTGATGTGTGGAAGGAAGGTTGGGGGTGGGGCCGAGTGGCCGGTGGATATGGAGGGGTGATGAAGGATTAAGAGGCTGGGGCAGTTGATTAAGTTGGGTAAGCTGGGGGTAATTGTGTCATTCATTGTACTCATCACCTTGGCATGTGTGTCATATTGAAAGTGGACAAAATATGGTGGGACGGAGGGAGTATTTTGCCTTCATTGTGCAAAGGCATTACACATATTCAGACATTGATTGGTAGTCCTTGTAGAGGTTCGATGTTATTGTTTGTGTGTGTGTGTGCCCTATATATTTGAGATTCCATATGGCTGCCTAACTTGAACCTTTCTTTCACTAAAGGTGCGCTCTACCGGAAGGGTGGACCAAGTGACTCGGCAGCCCATCAAAGGAAGAAAATACGGGGGAGGCATTCGATTTGGGGAGATGGAACGGGACTCCCTCTTGGCCCACGGGGCAGCGTATCTGTTGCACGACAGACTCCACACCAGTTCTGATCACCACATTGCAGATGTGTGCTCACTCTGTGGGAGCATCCTCACCTCGACACTCATCCAGCCGCCCCAAAAAATACAAGAGATCGCCGGGCTCCCTCCTGCCAGAGAACCCAAGAAGATTGTGTGCGTTGCGTGCAAGACGAGTAAGGGAATGGAGACGGTCTCTATGCCTTACGTCTTCAAGTATTTGGCTGCCGAATTAGCAGCCATGAACATTAAGATGGACCTCAAGCTGAGCAATGTTGCAGGTGCTTGAAATTCCCAGCCCTTCTATGTTTTTTTTATTTAAAAAAAAAATCCAAATTCCAACTCAAACTGTTGTGCCATTTGTAGTTCTTTTGTTATAAGCAATGTCATTTTCAATCTTGAGATGTTTTTCTTGGGATATACCCAATATTTATCTATGAGCTGGTTAATAGTCCTCCCTCTCTCTGCAGCTAGCAATTTTTATTCAAATTATTCGTGGAATATAGATACTTGTATTGAATTTTGAGCATCAAGAGTATAATCACTAACATGTAGTGGTGTTATTTATACGTTCTCATCTTCTCGCTAATTGTATTACTCCCTCCGTCCCAAATTATAATGCATGTTCACTATTCACAGAGTCAAACTTCATTCACTTTCCTTCTCAAATTTCGTTAGAAATTTGATAAAATATGGCAAATTTTCTTCACAAATCATTTCAGTCATTTTTTGCTTATTTTGCTCATCGCTATAAGCAAAAAGGCCACTCTTACCCCTGTTAGCAAACCGAGAAATTTGGGTTTGCACTTCTTGTCGTCCCTTTTTTTTCTCCGTGTATTTGGCATACTCCACGAGATGCCTCGACCTTAGGTGTTTTTCCGTACCACCATAACTGCCAGAAACTCCCATTTTAATGACGGTGGCACAATATTTACAAGTTCCATAAACTATGCCATCTTTTGTATATTTTTCAAAATGATAAACAAATAAATCTGATTTTAATTTTTTTTACCTTTGTCCGGACCTTAAGAGGTCTCAGGCTTACCTGCCTCCTAGTCGACGTCGTTGTTGTGCGGTGTAGGCTCCTCGTCCCCGTCCATTCTTGCTTCATCAATCTCCTCGAAGAAACTTTCAAGAGTTTTGAGATTCGCGTCGCCTCTACCTGAAATGTACTGGTCGAATTCTTAATTCGTCAAAGCGTCGCCCATGAATTGATCAGGGATAGTAGGAAAGGAAGAGACGGAGTGTCTTCCTTGAGAACCGCATGAGGTCGAACCGCGCGTCGAAGGTGGCTTTAGCTTTGCCTTTCCTCGAACTTCGGTTCACGGAGCCCATATCCACGGACCTTCTACCGGACTCTCTCGACATTTTAATATATATATATTTTGATATTTAAAAAAATAATATTTTAAATTTCGAAAATTTAAAAAAATTTCAAAATTTTATATATTAAAATTTCGAAAATTTCGAAAATTATAAGTTTTTTAAAAATATAATATATTTAAAAAATTAATTATATATTTAAATTATTTAAAGTATATATTTAAAAAATTAATTATATATTAAATTTTGAAAATATCGAAATTATAATATTAGTAATAAACTAAAAATATATGATAATTGATAATATGAATAATGAATGTATTTATAGATTATTATGTAATATATTAATATATATTTATATTATTATATGAATATAAATTGTATAAAAATTAAAAAGAGATAATAAGATTGAGAGATTAAGATTTGAGAGATTGATAGATTGAGAGATGGATTGAGTGTGATTTTTTTGGAAAAAAATGGTAGAATTTATAGTATCCCCCCCTCCCCCACCTCAAACGGCTATTTAGCCGTTGAGCCCCCCCCC
>OOIL02004368.1:1573218-1633628 GCA_900332095.2 Cuscuta campestris | reverse complement strand
CCCCCCCCCCCCCCCCACTGACTCTTTTCTCTGTTTTGCAGGTGTACCGTTGGGAAAGCAAAAGCAAAAAAAATAATTAAAAAGGTACCGGAACAGGTGCCAGTACTGTGTGATCTTGTTTGATTTGTCATGTGTGAACAAAAGCAAAGCATTTTGACTCATATATAAATATAGTCATGTGTGATCTTGTTTGATTTGTCTTAACATATAGATTATTAATATATAATTTCTATAATTTTTTAATATACAAATTACAAGATAAAATGGATTAAAGAAGTGTATTGGATGGTGTGTAAAAATGAAAGTGGACGAATACTCTGAGACGGAGGTAGTATATAAAAAGTACTACAGAATAAAAGGCGATAAAAATATTTTATTTTATCAAGAGACCAAAACGATAATTGTAACAAAAATTTAAAAAATTACTTGACCTTATTAACTGATATAATTTTTCCGTGTATTTAGAACCATATATGCTTTGCTTTCAAAAAAGGATAATCAAGCATTCAAGCCTATTCAAATTTTGCATTATTACTCATTGTCATGTACATTTTTGTTTTGACATTATTACTGGGCGCCAATTGCACAAATGGTGTTTCAAAGCTGGAGTTTGGACATATATAAGAGATGCTTCCTATATTGGGCACTACTCGCACAACGTGCGATTTAGGCTAGTGTACATATATAGGTTATGCACCCAAAAATTTAGGCTAGTGTACATATATAGGTTATGCACCCATAAACATACGTTTTGATACTTTAAACCCAAAAATTTTGAACTCTTTAATGAGTTTACATATATTTTATTATCAGATAAAAGTTCAATTTATCTTCTCTCAAGCATCGTTTGATTGATGGACTTTTAGGATGATGTTTATCCCTTTTTTAATGAGTCCACATGGCACTTTAAAATTCTAGAGTATTAGAGCTTGATCGATCTATTCAATTTATTCTTATTATTTATTCTAATTGAAATTAAATCAGACTAGATCAGATCATAAACAATTTTAAATATAGCTATAATTAGATTAGATCAGATCAGATCAAACTAAATCAAATTGGATCAAAATTTATTTCAATCATATCAGAATAAATCAGATCAAGAAAACATGCACTTAAACCATGTTGTCTTCAACTTATTCTTATTACTTTTTTATTGGAACCAGTTGAAATCAGATCAGATCAAAAATATCTTTAAATATAATTATATTCATATTAGATCAGATAAGGTGAGATCCAATTAGAGCTTATTTTTTTCTTCAAATCAGAACTATTCAGATCAAGTGAAGAGAACATGATGCCGGATTTTATCTCTTACACATTCTTATGATTGACATGTACCTTTTTTTCTTTTAGTTTTCCCCGGCCCTTACAATGGTTCCTTTTGATGGTGACTTCAACTGTTGGATGAAGAAAATGCATGCATGGTCGTTCTTCTTCTTCTTCTTCTTGCTTTTACCTCCTCCCTTGAATGTGAAGTCATGAAGAATGTGAGCCTATATCTTCAATAACTACATCGATCTTCACCCTCCTCCGATCCTCTTGCATCTTACGTAGTTCTTTCTTCTCTTGGAGATCGAAGTTTCCTCGATCATCTAGAGTGCTGCTCACCCACAATGCATGGCTTATCCTCAAGATTGATTGGTATGCTCATGTCCAAATCCATGAGGCTGGCTTAGGGGCGCTGAATCATGTTGAAGTAGGTCCTTTTCACTCTTAATTATCAGGCCCATCCAATCATATATTCAAAATGGCCCTGTCCAATTAAAGGCCTCAACTTTTTTTTTGTTAAAACAAAATTTGTGACAATAAAGCAAAGCACGAACATCTCCAACCATATCATTTTAACTTGCTAAAAGTTTTAATATAACTAGCTAAACTTTTTTGTTCTTCTCCAAAGGTTATGCTTTATTTTAGCAAGTTTGTCAAAAAATAACTTTGGCTTGCTAAAAATAACAAGCCCCTCAAATTTTAGCAAGCCAATACTTGAAAAGTAAAATAGCAAATTATGGTTGGAGAATTAAACAAAATAGTGCTTGCTATATCATTTTTCACTTGTTATAATGTAAAAATAGCAAATCTATAAAATTGTTCAATAGAAGGTAAAGTACATATACAAACATACTAAAATATAATGAAAAAGGAATATACTAGGTGTACACCATTGATATATACCACTTGACAGACACACACATAAAGTAAATATCTATGTGATAAATTGTATATTTAAAAATGAAATAAAAGATTAATTATTAAGAACAAAGTGAAGATGAATACAACACAACATTAAGAGTATTTATTTTGTACTCCCTCCGTCCCTAAATAAACTTCCCTTTTTGACTTTTTGAGGATTTAAGGGAGGGATATTTTTGTGTTGACTTTCCAAAAATACTCTTGATGTGATGTGTAAAAGTAAGATGTGATATGTAGATTATTAGTAAAAAGGTATGATGTGATATATGTTATGAAAAAGTAAGGGGTAAAAGGAGGTTTTTTAAGGGAAAAGAGAAGTTTATTTGAGGACAAAGAAAAAATGGAAGGGGAAGTTTATTTAGGGACGGAGGGAGTATTATTTATATTTATTGGATTATGTAGCCCGTAGAGTATATTGGGCCCGTGGCCTATGTAACTTGTATTTATTTTCTTGAGTTGTGAATAATGAAGCCAGGAAAGTTAATTTTCAAAATTCTACATAAAATATATGTAAAGAGATTTTTTTTTTTAAAAAAAGGAGATAGACGTGATGAGATGGTGTGATTCACAACATATACTAGTATTCTAACCCGTGCAATGCACGAGGTCGAACAAATTCATCCGGGATATGTAAACTTTTTCCCCACTCAATTTCTCAAAACCACAATACCACTGACAACGTTCTTTCGCAGCTTGTCAACAATTAATCTTGTACGGTTACACAGTTTATATGTTTGGTCAATGTTTCTTAATAACATAATAGGTACCCCCATTTTTAAAACTACTTGTGGTTTGGAATCCCCGATCATTTGATTTTATTCAAAAATCAACTGTTATCCAATCGTCATCAACACCTACATTTGGATCCACCTGACATGAAGAATCAGAACTCAAGCACATCATTTCATCTTCACGGAATGAGTGATATGACAAATTCATCTGCCATTTACACACCTTGAAGCGTGGGTTCCAGTAGTGGCTTGTCCTCGAAAAAAGAATAATTTTCTTATTCTCCAATAGATTCGAAAAAGTGAAGTTCACTATATTCTTGAGGGGGAACTCATGTCTAGAATCAAGCATTTAGGCAAAATTTCAATGTCATTTCTTTTATCAATCACTTGTCCAAGCTTTCCATCTCCAATTTTTATTATCCAATAAAAAAGCTTGTGTGTCTCTATTTGTGCAACATGATGTAGACGAATGCAATATCATATTCTTTATCAACGTATAAACTTTACAATACGACCACATGTTTGAAAAATTGATGGTAGCACCTACAATTTTCTCTCTCGAAGCTCTAGGTAAAACATGAAGAAGTTGTTGCAAATTACATCCGAGTACAACCGTTTTCCATCCGAATGGTTCATTTATGGAGTTTTTATTAGAGAACATCATTACATCTCTCATTCTACAATCCAATGCCTCAAAATTAAATTTATTCATCATACACGCTTCATCTCATATGATTAGACTTGCTTGTTGGATTTGTTTTGTTTTCGGGCTCCCTTGTTTGATGTCACATGTTGAGAACATAATTAGCGCTAGAAGAATTGAGAATCTTGAGTATAATGTCCTTCCCCAAGTAAAAGCAGTGCTGCAATCACACTTGATGCGACATTTAAAACAACCTTATCATTTGACCTCAGAGAAGCAGACAATGATTTCCAAGGAAATGTTTTTCCAGTTCCACCGAAACCATACACAAAGTATTTGAGTACATTTTTTATAATATCAGTTCTATTCTATCTCTTATGCACTTGAAAGCGTGATGAAGTGAGTGTATACAACAGCTTTTATTCAAACTTTATTTACACATGATTTACAAATGTATTCATTAATTTGTATACATGATAGCTTTTTGAAAATAAAAACTTTGGTCGAATTTTTTTATGTGTATTAAAATGTAAAAATAAAACCCACTAAAAATTTGACTACACAAAAAATAAAAAAAATGACGATTAAAATTTGGTCCCTAAACGATGTTGATAATAATAATAATAATAATAATAATAATAATAATAATAATAATAATAATAAGATTATTATTATTAATCCTTATATAAGCTAATATTTAAATCATTATTTATGAATTTTTTAAAAATAAAAACAATATATAAAAAGAAAGGAACTTTTAATGCCATATTTTTATTTAATAGAACATTAATTATTTTTTTGTATATAGTAAAAACATTCTAATTCTAATAAAAATTGTGCTTCATTTTAAAATTACTATTTTTCATTTTAAGAGTACAAAAGTATGTAAAAATTAATGTTAAGTTCTAAGATGATTATTTTTTTACATTTTTATATAAATAAGGGATGCCTTATTTTAAAAAATGCATTACGGGCCATGTATAACTCATCTCCCTTTACATATTTGTAATATTATCTTTTAGCACATAGATATTAAATAGTTTTCTATCTTTTAACAATAAATAACTTATATACAAAGTAATTTTCAAATTCTATGTATTTTTTTACTAAATAAAGCGTGAATCATATGAGAATACAATACTTAATTTTTAACCAAGAATATAACAATTAGTATTTAAGAACATTTCATAAATGTAACGCATTTAAAACAAATAATACCATAAATTCTTTTAATCAATTTTGCAGAAGAAGAAACAGAGAAAATATGATCTTGTGCGAAGAAGTAAAGGTGATCCCTAAAAAAATAGCCTTAAAGGAAATGCATAAAAAAATACATAGAAGTCAATGATGACATTACTCTTGAGGTGTTTAAAAAATATCCAGTCAGCATGCCAAATGTTGTCATTCTAGAAGCTCAACTACCAAATTATATACAGAGTATATAAAGATTAAATTCAGTCAATGATGTAGAAATTGTAAAAAGTTAGCTTGAACATAGCATTTCATGGTGACACAGTTTTTTGATCAATTTTATTACGGAGTATATAATAGAAGATAATTAAACATAATATATTTTTTAATTAATATAATAAATCATCTAAGGACTATAAACATAAATTCTCTAGTGATAAATCAAATTAGAAAAAATTAATTCTAACTATGGAGTTATGTATAATATATTTTTCTAATTTAACACAATTATAGTTCAATCATCTCTTGTTTTTAAATTTCTTAATGTAATTTTTAAGAAAATATACTTTAATGTAGTTTTAAAATTAATTAAAAGTGTAATTTTAAATGAAGAGAGTAAAAAATATTAAATTGGGAAAGAATACTATTATAAAAATGAATTTTCCTATTTCATAATTAAATTTATTCAAAGATTTCAAACCATAATAATAATTTGTTTATTAGGTGTTAATATTTAAATAAATATTATCAAACTAACTTCATTTATTTACATGTATCATAAAGAAATATAAAATTTATTTAGAGGTGAAGAGACTATATTTTTTCTTATTAAAATGTTTTGTAATAAATAAAGAGAAAAAAGTATAGAATTAGGACAACATATTATCATAAAAAGAAAGACTTTTTTCCATTTTTAAGTTTACTCAAATATTTCTTATCCAACTTTTAATTTTATAAGAGAAATTAGGTGGCATGTTAAGTGTTAAAAAAAGGCCACATAAGCATGTCACATGTCAAATTTTTAGAGACTCAACTCTCTTTTTTTATATATAAAGGATAAAGGATTCGGTAATGATAGACGGTATGAATGAAGTACTTATGGTACCAAAATTTATTTATGTGGCAATTTGGTATATAGGGTAACACTACCCCTCTCTTTTGGCACCAAATAGAAAAGTCTACATAGTTGTGGAGTATAATGTTTCTTTTTCTCCTCTCTTTAATTGGGTATATTTTTAGAAATGTTTAAATTAATAACTACAACCTATATATACAAACAACCATATATTTCTTTCATCCTCGTAAATTTTTTACTCTAAAGAAAAGTAAATAGAGACATTTTTATATGTGTCATTTTCTATTGGCTATTATAATTTCTTATGTATTATCATATTTGTGTTTTGAGGTGTATTTAAAAATAATTGTGAACTTCTACTTCAATTAAACACAATTTTAAGTGTTTGCAAGTTAGTTTTAGATTACGAATTATGACTTTAGAATTATAAATTCTACTATACAAGTACTTTTCACTAAAGTTTGAAATAACTGTATTTTATTTCTGATTTTGCACTTTGCGTTTCTAAAAACTCTCCATAGTCACAATCACCTTAGCTTCTTAATCAGTTTTATTTTGCTTTCTATTTTTAAGCACTTTTTACAATAGTTTTTAGATTTGAAAATTAACTAACATTGGAATATTATCAAATTCTTATTGTGTTAATTAAATATTTACACTTTATATTATTTTAAATATAATTGATGAGAATTAAAAATTTTAATTATTTAAAAAAATTCTAAAAGTAATTTATAATATGAGTTTAAGGTAGTTATTTAAAAAAAGAGTAAATTTCATAAATAGTGTCTAAATATTGATAGTTTTTCATATTTAGTCTCTAGTTTTAAGATACTCCGTATTACACAAACAATCCATAATTTTTGAAAAAATATTCTGTAATCGCTCCTTTAGGGACTATTTTCGGAATTTTTTTGTCATGTTTAGCGTAAAAGACTTTATGTGAAATAATTTTTAAAAATTAAGGACCATTTATGTAATAGTTTAGAATTAGGGACCAAACATGAAAAATTAAATGAGGGACTATTAATGAAATTTAGTGTTTAAAAAATGATTGCGAATTAGGGTGTATGAAAGATACTCCGTATGAAATTGTTTATCCCTAACCCTGCTTAACCCCTTCAGATTGAGCTTTTCAACACCTTTCCTTATACCATAGGCTTTTCCGCCTCCATAGAGAAACAGTTGGAGCATCGCACGGTGAGCGGGAGGAGATGGCAGTACCAGCGAGATCTAACGGTTTGGGAGAAGAAGAGGACGACAACGGTATCTTTGTCGAAGAAGAGGAAGACGGCGGTATCATTGTCGAAGAAGAAACGGAGCTGAAACAAGTTGTCGTAGCCGTCGAGCGCGGTGATGTAGAATCCCTTCTCCAATGCCTAGGTACTCCTTCCTTTTGTTTTTAACTTTTTGTTTCATTGTTTTCAGAAATGGAAAGGAAATATCAATTTGGTATCTCAGGTTTCGATTGTTCTCAGTTATTCTGTGAGCAGACAATTGTACAGTAATTCTTTTAAATGCTTGATTAACCTCAAATTTTGAATTCGTGGGGAAATTCTTTTAATGTACTGAACACATATACTCACGGAGTAACTTTAGAATTATGACATGCAAGTAGGAAATACTCCCTCCGTCTATAATGATCTTCCCAGAGCACTATTCCAACTTCACGGGAATTTATATTTATTTGTGTTTTTTCATGGCCTATATAAAATAAAATATTCTTGTCACCACTTGTTTTGTTGAATTTTTGATGTAGTCTTTAAATATGTATATTTTATTTTTTATTTCTATACCAATATTTAAATAAAATAGATTGAAAAAACTTAGGATTTTTCTTCGTTTTGCGAACCGGGAAGATCATTATAGGACGGAGGGAGTAATAGGCAAGGGCCTGAAATAATAATCATTACAAAACTGAGGCTGCCTTTGGTACACATAATTGAAGCCATGAAATTGTAATTGGAGACAATAATTCCAATTCTGCTATTTGGTAGCACAAAAATATATGGATTAGGAATTGGTAGTGCCAAACATGAATTGGAATTGGAGAATTTAATTCCAATTCCGTGTACCAAGTAGACCTTAAGGGTCCGTTTGGTACACGGAATTTATGGAATTGGAATTGTATTGGGAGTTGAAATTCTATGGAATTGATTTGGATGGAATTGAATTCTCCAATTCCAATTCATTTTTGGCATTACCAATTCCAAATCCACATATTTTTGTACTACCGAACAGTGGAATTGGAATTCTTGTCTCCAATTCAAATTCCATAGTTTGAATTCCGTGTACCAAACGGAGCCTAAGGGTATTTAGCATTATTAGTGTACTTCTAGTACGCAGTTTAGTATATCATGATGTTGTTTGGATTTGAAAGATAAACAATTTTACATCATGAGCTTCTGGGCAGTGGGCTACTGGGTAGAGGTAGACTTGGTTTCTCCTTCAGATTGTAATCCAAACCCACCATTTCTATAATTCATATAAGCTTTTATTTAAAGTCTATACCTGTATAATAAACATGCACACTCTAATTCAATGAAAAAATAGACCTGTACTAAATAAAATATTTTTTGAATTAAATGTGATAGCTGAATGGCAGTGCGTAACATCATTTTTAAGCCTCTATAGGCTTTGGGACTATTCTACGTAAATCATTAATACAGTCAATGGAGAGCAGTCAATGTAAGCTGTAAATGATCTTATATAATGTGAAGGGTCAAACAGAGAATTTATGAATAAGATTGCTGGTAATGTTTTAAAATCTAGAAGTATGGTGGTAATCACATTGCATCCAATTTGTTTCTTACTCCGTACATATTTAATGTGATTACCTCTAGGATGAGTGAGGAGCAAACCCAACTGTGTGAATAATGTAATGAGATTACAGGTTTTGTGACCCCAACCAAACAATCCCTGAAAATTTTACTTGAATACCATGCATTTAGTTTTAAACATTCTGTAAGTTTGAATTGAATGCCATCACATCTTTGAACTCTACATTGTTTAGAAGTCCATAAAAGTTGTGATTGAATTGAAAATACTCATAAATCTCATGACATTTTGTAGGAAACCAGAAAAGTGAAGTAGAAAGCCTCAAACTGAAAGTAGCCATAAACTTATAGGGTGGAAATAAGTTGCAGGTTTTTACAGTTAAAGAACTTGTTCCTATAATTGCCAAAGCAAAGCAACTCCTTAATTTTTTATTCCCATGAGGACTGCAAGCGTACCGTGTAATTCATATTGACTTATTTGCTTCATAGTTCCATCAATGTAATCAGTATGGTATTCGAGCAATTCTTTCATTGGATTGGAGTTATTGGACTCCTTGATCTTAGATGGGATTATATGAATGTATTATGTAATGCGACAATTCCTTATCCTAGCAATATGCAAGTGGTTGCCTTTTTGCATTTATGGAATTATTTTTCTACTTGTAACTACGCAGCTAACTTAAGCAGCATAGATCAACCATTAGAAGATGGAGATACAGCTCTTCACCTTTCCTGTTTGTATGGCAAACTGTCATGTGTTGAGGTTGGTTTTGCACAAAAAAATTACAATTTTGTAGTTGGCTGATGTTACATTTTCTATAATGATCACTGATAAATTTCTATAGAAGGGAAAACACATAACTATCAATTTATATTCTTTTCTCCCCATTCAGCTGTTGCTAGATAAGGGAGCCTCTTTGGAGGCCAAGGATGAAGACGGCGCTATTCCCTTGCATGATGCCTGTGCAGGAGGTGTGTAGAACCTTTATATGCAAATACTTTGCATTTGAATGATCTCTATTTTGGTTACCCAAAAAATGAATGATCTCAAAATTTTTTCCTAAAACATTTTGACCTCAGCATAAGCCACCTCTAAATTGTGATAAGTTACTACTTGTGTTCAACAAGAGAGTCCTCTTTGAAATGTCCGATGGAAACAGCCTCTCTACTTTTAAGTAGGGGTAAGATCTGTGTACGGAACCCCCTGCTAGATCATACTTTTGTGGGATTCAACTGGGTTGTTGTGTAATTTGAACAAAGGAATCGAAGGAAGCTAATTTCTGGTCATACATCAATTTTTTATATAAAAAGTTTCCCTGTCAAGTTGAGTATGAAATTAAGTCAATCGAGTAAATTAATTTTTGAAATATAACCATAAATGATTACTATTTCCAATAGTTGCACCTTATAAAAATTTGGAACATGTACATTTGTGAAAGAGTGACTCTTTATGGGATCAAACAGTACACTTTAAGCCCAATATTAAGAAACCATACCTCCACGAGTGCGTGTATAATGTTACATTGGTCAAAGGGTGTATGTAATATTTGTTGAGTAATAATCTTATACTGAGTATGGCTTTAACTTATACTCCGTAACAGACTTGTACACTTGCATATAGCTGAAATTATAGGAATTATTGTTTAAATGTCTATGTTTTTTTATTAGAAGGCTACATGTTTTTATATTATCTTTACTTTTCTCACTGCCGGATCGATAGAAATTATGTTTCTAGTTCACGTCTTCACAATCTCAGCTAGTTTGACATGATATCTTTTTTATGCTCTCTATTAAGATTATTAGGAAGTTGATATTGTTGTTAGTTGTACATGCTGATACGCTAGTGTTTGGACATGGTTTTGTGCCTATACATTCCTTTATAATCAGTGGCANTGCACATTGTAAACTACAGTTGTCGGGCCGTTCTGCCCCATGAATTTTTTCTGAAGACTAAAATGACTATGAGCTCAGCTCATAATGTCTAGATATACTTCTTCTAAATAATAATACATCTCTAGTTAGGAAAAACCCAAATCTGCTTATCAATATAAGTTAAAGCTTATTAAAGATTAAACAAAAAAAATACTTGGGCCGGAAGAGTGGGCTGTAGCTGGTCACTTGTGGGGCGTGCCGCCACAGCACTTTGGGGCAGCCTAGAGATTTGAGGATATTTTTTGGACATAAAATTTGAGAATTTAGCGGGTGTCTATTTTGGGAAACTATGGGAATTTGGGAAAAGTTAATGTTTAACCTGATTTTTTTAACATTGAAACGGTGATGTTTTAATAAGTACACATTTGATATATTTGTGGAAGAACAGTCAAACAGAGAAGGTTGAGAATTTTATGCCGGAGGGAGGGGGGGGGGGGGCACGCTTGCCAGTTGTTCCCCCCTCCTCCACCCCTGCCTTTATACAGTTTTAACCTCTCATTTTCAATATAATTTAGTTTGGTCACCGAATATTCTCATACGGAGGTTTTTTTTACTGTGCAACTATGTGCAGGATTCATTGAAATAGTTCGGCTTCTTATCAATAGGGCCGATCCAGAGTGCGTAAAGAGGATGCTGGAGACAGTTGACATGGAAGGTGATACAGTAAGTCCCCATTAAGAACCTTGAAACATGAACTCATTACTAAGTACAACAAATATCATCATGCAAACACCTTGTGAAATCTTTGAAGTTCAACACATCTGCACTTTTTCGACATGAAATTTCTCTGTAGCCTCTACATCATGCTGCAAGAGGTGAGCATGCACATGTTATAAAGTTGTTGCTAGATTCTGGGGCTTCTCCTACCAAGAAAAATTCATTTGGCAAGGTTAGATCGTTACGAAAAACTCATCACATTTTGTTGCTTAGCTTTGCAAAGTCTAATAAACCATGAAATGTTTCAGATCCCCAGTGAGCTTGTTGAACCTGATTCCGAAGCTATCAAAGTCTTTGAAACGGCTGCAAATGCAATGGCTACCTGCTGAGTTTTTTGTTTGTTTGTTTGCTGAATATAATAGCACGAGCACGGCTTCTTCTTTATCTTCTTTTTGAAATATTGACCAGAAGATTCTCATCACCATCTACTTCCCCAGATGCTAATGGAAGTATGCCTAGAAGGAAGGCACTGACATTGTTTTAGGATGGCCTTTCCCATGGTTGAGCTTTTTAATCCAATAATTCCAGTCTCCTTCTAATTAAAGAAATCTGTGGTGTGTGTTTTTTACTGTGGCCGGTGACAAGAAGCTGGTTATTGAAGATCCAAGGCCCCAAGGTGATGACGCGAAGCGTGTCTGATTCATGAAAGAACGAGAACAGGTAGCGAACATCGCCAATGGCTTGGACATCCATGCCGAGGTTGGTAGGGCGCTGTACCGATGACAGTGTTTGGCGCATTGCCTCGAGAGGTGACTAGAATATTTTATTTTATCAAATAATCAATCGAGACGCGTAATTAAACAAAAGATTCTGTAACTTTCAAATAGGGTAAGGTGTGTAATTCTTTTTGTGGCAAAATGAATAAATGTACACCGTATTACAATAAGATATTTGTTGGGGGGGAGGGGGGGTTCACACGACCGATCGATGATGAGAGATCACATGCGCCAACAGAAACCGATAGGGGACATCATCGCGTGTCCAATATATCAGCGACACCATATATCTACCTATAGTAGCTGATCTCTTGTCTCACTCTAACAACAATCCACGGCGAAACAAGACTCATTATTGTGATTATCTTCATCAATAGCATCCATCCAATGCTGCGAACCCATGCATTAAAAAAAATATTGGCATTATGATCAAACTCCATCGATCGTAGTACTTTTTAATTAATGGATCTCTGAGAGAAATCATTTAATTTAACAAAGTAGAAATAAACCTTTTGGGAGTGGAATTTGAACCGTAACCACTTGGCGGAGTCGTCACACCATTTAGAACTAGATTTGGGTTGCCTGTGAAGTCGCTGTATATATGTCCACGCAAGGTTTGCACATGCATGAGATCCTTGTATGTATTAGGCTCTAAGTTTCACAAAATCTTTCTAGTTTTGATATTTAGAAATTTTAAGAAAAGTATATTTTGATGTTAACTTTTAAAAAAAGTCTTTAGATGTGATTGGTAAATGTAACAGAATATTATGGATATATTAATAGTGAAATAATGTGATGTGATATATATGTTAAAAATTAGTATAGATAAAAATAACTTTTTAATAAAAATGAGAAATTTTTTTGAGACAGATAACAAAAGAAAGGAAAAATTTTGTGTGGGACAGATGAAGTAATTAGTTCACATATCCTCTTCTATCTTCTCATAAAATTAATTTTTGAGTCATGCTATATTAACCCCAATTTAAAACCCACATCAGACGCTATATCACTGAATTTGATTAAGTCTTCAAAGATTGACATCAAACCACAGAGTGAAATATCACAACTTTATTGGAAATTCCAAGAACTCGGTTTTAACAATATTTCTAAAAAGAAAAATTACATTGAATATTGGGGGTGACCTAAAGTCCCTATTACAATCTAAATACATCATCATCAAAATCTATAATATTTTTTCCAACAGTATGGCTGCAATTTCAACAATACCCAATCCCCTTCCTTGAACTGCAAATCCGTTCAGTGTTTATTAGCCGTTGTAGTCATTCGTCGTTGTGCCTCTTTTAAGTTTTCCCGCAAGCACCGCATTAAGGAATCTCGCTCCTACAAAAAATTATCCACCTCTGGCACCTTTCTATCTCCCTGGCAGTACGGTAGAAAAGTCGGCGTGGTTGTTCATACAAGGCTTCGAACGGGGTCCTCTTTAAGCGGGAGTGAATGCTTGTGTTCAAAGCGTATTCGACCCACGGTAGTAGGACCATCCAGTGTGAGGGTTTGTCTTGTGCAAACGCCCTCAAGTACTACTCTACCGCTCGGTTCATGACTTCCATTTGCCCATCGGTTTGGGGGTGGAACGCCGTACTCATTGTCAAAGTTGTTCCGCTAGCTTTTAATGCCTCTCGCCAATTATCTTGGGGAACCCGTGGAGTTTCACCACAATATCAATAAACAAGTGGGTCGTGCGATGAGCGTCAAACCCCGCGGGTAATGCCCCAAATGGACAACCTTTGTCAACAACAAGAAAAAGGCCAGTCACTGAACACCAACAACCAGTGGCGGAGCCAGGTATTGGGGAGAGTGGGGTCAAAGTATAAATAAAAAAATTATAAAGGAATAGTTTATCAAAAATTTATCATACAAGGAGGGGGGAGGGGTTCAAACTCAGGGTCTAGTGGCTGATTTCCAGGTCTTGAACCAAATCAGCTAAGCCAAATATTAAGTAAACTACTATATATGTATAAACTTATCCAATTTTAGTGGGTGCAACTGCAGTCATTTGACCCGATGTGGTTCCGCCACTGCCAACAACCTGGCAGGGGGCTGGGTGGAGTATTTTCTTGTTTAACATGGAATGACATTATATTGCCGCACGCACGTAGGTCTTGACATCGACCCTCATTTGTGGCCAGTAAAAACCTTGTGCAAGCCAGAGAGGAAAGTACGGTGGGTGCCCGGCCAGATCCTTGCTAATGGTGTGTCGTGGTGTTCTCGAATGAGCTGTTGGCATAAGATCGAGGATGACCCTATACAGATCCGTCGTTTGTAGTACGATTGGGTGGTATTTTCTCGTCGGATCTCCTCCATTAATCCGGCACCAGTGAAGAGAGAGCGAGTAGCTGCTGCCCTCGGCCTAGTCCCGTCGTGAGAGGGAATCTGCATGCCACCCAGTTGGCGGCCCTCAATTTGTACTCAGTTTTGAATTGATACGGAGTGAATTATCAAAAAAAAAATCACAAGTTTTGTAATACCATTTTCTTGAAAACTAATAATAGCATATTATCAAAAAATAATTCGAATGCCGCTCAAGAAAACAATTGCAACATACTCCCTCCGTCCCAAAAAGAATGGAACGGTTTGACATTTTGGGAAATTAAGGGAGGGATATTTTGGTATTGACTTTCCAAAAAAATACCCTTGATGTGATGGGTAAAAGTAGGATGTGATGGGTAGATTATTAGAAAAAAGGTATGATGTGATAGGTAGGGTATGAAAAAATAAGGGGTAAAAGTGGTTTTTTAATAGAAATGTAACGGACTTTACGGGACGCAGTTTTTTCTAAACGTAACAAACTTTTTGGGACGGAGGGAGTACAAAACAAAGTAATAAGTGATGGAGTAAATAAATTAGTTTCATTTTGTAGAATGATTTGGAGAAATGTACCTAAATAGGACTAAAACATAATAACTTTCCCAATATAGGACCATATGTTTTTATTTCCCAATGTAGGAATTTTGGTCTTTAACAAGTAGTCATTATTCAAGTAAATGTCTAGCATTACTGGACATTATTCCTCTCACAAGGTCATTATTAATTCCTATTTAAGGAATAAAAAAGTTTAAGTCCTACATTAGGAAAGTCATTATGTTTTAGTCCTATTTAGTGCAAATTTTTTATTGTGCAATCTCACAACTTTTGTAACATTATTTTGGAGAAAAGAATTTTTACCAGATTCTCTTTTTTTCATTTTTAAATTCTTAATTTTAAATTTTAATGTCTTTTATAAAATTTATTTTATAATAATATCATATTTAAGTTTTTTTTCTAGAATGGCACTAATTATTATTTTTAAATAATAAATTCGTTCCGTTTTGTAGAATAATTTATTGTGCAATTTCATAAGTTTTGTAATTTTATTTTGGAAAAATACTACCATATTATTGGTTAATGAAAAGTTTCTTCAATCACGCACACGCAGTTTTTTACATAGAAAGACAAATAAAGGACATCAGCTGTTAGGCATGCTCATAATATTTTTTAGAGAAGTGAGGGATAATGGATGGCGAGGTCATGATCTATGGCGATCGACCATCGATAATGAAGATCAGTGGTGGCAAACAGTCGTAAAACATGGGAGGCTAGGTTTTTAGAAGATTGAGAGACCTTAGCTCCGATACAATATTAAATAATAGAATGATGAAATTACCAGGGAATAAAGGAATGCATGACACAACATGTATATGAAGATTATAATCGAACTAAAAATAAGAATCAATATAGAAACCATCTAAAAATACAAAGGCTATCATAATTGATACTACCATTATTATTATTATTATTATTATTATTATTATTATTATTGTTATTATTATTATTATTATTTCTTCTACTATTACTATTATTACAGTTATTGTTGTTGTTGTATGTTGTCTAACATATCTAGCAGTTAAGATGCATTCATACTCCGTATAAAATTTGCCTTGCAATGGGCACAAGCTTTTAAGACACAGAGATAATATACTCCATATCATATATTTCCTTTCTCCTTGAAAATTCTTTATGTTTTAACTTTTTTTAATCAAACAGTGACATTCTTTGACTACAAATTAAGCATAATCTAAATAAATAAATTGTATAAAAATTTGATACATCGAAACTATATCCTAAGATGAAACTAATTATATTAAATTCATATTATAATTCAATATACTTTTTTTACAATCCGTTGTAAAAAAGTATCACTGTTTACCTAAAAAGTTAAAACAGGAAGAGTTTCCAGGGACGAAGGGAGTATTTCTTACCAATAAAATTAAAAAATAAGTTTATGGTAGACACATAGAATAAAATTTTAGAGAAATATTACAAATTTAAAATGTATTTTAAACTGCGTGAACGAAAGCATTAGTTACAACTATATTTGAATCTACATATTTATTTAGCTCCCTGAAGATTACCATAACTCTCGTAGCATTTAGTATTTAATTATGGTAAAGCGTACAGAAAAGTCACCATTGCTAGCTTTAGTTTAGGAGCAGAATGGGTCGTCTATACCACATGGACAATCGAGAGACGCAGCACCACAATTAGTTTTTATTATATCATCACAAAATGTGCTACACTTTTGTGACAAAATCATATCATCACTACCAAATAGTGCTGAATCTACTTCGTAGCATAATCCATAACACCTACAGTAAGGTTTTCCATTGCACTCACTTGATACTCCACATACCAATATTAATTTGAGAACTAGCATTTTGAGCAGTAACTTCATCATGGTCTCATTGTGAGAAATCGTAAGTTGCTTGCTCTCAAAGACAGAATTATGATTCATTTTTAATAATAATAATAACAACAATAATATTGTATAAGACTAGTGTGACCCGGCTTGCGTGTTTTAATCATATTCTACAAAAATTCTTTTTGTAGAAATTCCATTGGGTCGAGAACAACGGGTCGAGTGTCAGATAAAAATGAGTAACTAACGACTCGCATATAAAGCCAGGATCTACTATTCTAATCCAAAAGTTTAACCTGATAGGTAGGGTTTCACCTTTCTATATATGCTGGTAGTATTCATCTTTATTTTTCGAAGTGGGAACTCCAACACTCTCGATCAAGTGTTAATAATTAGTGTGACCTAGTTAATGCTTGGACAAACTGATTTAGCATCTAAATCTATTATAGGTGGCCCACATAGCGGGTGATGGAATCTCAATATTTTTTTTAGCCAACTCAACCTAATTAAACCACATACGAGTAGCTCATTATTTTACAAAACCCACATCCAACAATCGCAAAAAACCAAACTTGGACCGGACCTACTCTGATACCATGTAGAAATTTTGGTGAGCCGAGAATATTGGGTAGAGTGTCTGGTAAATTAACTAATTAACGACTTGTATATAAATTGGTGCATCCGTGCAATATACAAATTCTTGAGGTACAAATAAAATTTTCCAGGAGACCCGAAAAAAGGGCGAGGGGTGGAGATAGTGCCTCGAATTTTTTTGGAAAATAATGTGAAACGTTTATTAATATTATTTAAGTCTCATCTCACTGTTGTGAATAACTATGCAAATTTTATGGTAGAGTAAATAAAACATTTTAAGTTTAGAAGTCACACGTTGTACATAAATAAATTACCAAAATAATTTTTTACTCATAGATTTAAAATGTTTTGACCTTTTTCACAAGTGGAGATTGGAAAGGTTAATTTGGGCGTTACATATTTTCGTGGGGGCATAATGATATTTTTTGAAAAACTCGAGACTTAGTCATCGGCATATCCACCCAGACCTGAATTACATCGTAAATGTTTTAAGGTTGGTATGACTTGAGTTAAACAAATCTTAAATTATCAGATTTGAATAGATCTGATATGATCTAATCTAAATAGATATAATCGTATTTGAATTTAAATTATAATTATATTAAAAATTATTATTATTTGAATTTGAATTCGAATTCAAATAATAATATGGAGTAATATAATAGTTTGTTTAAATAACATAATAAAATTGATATGATCGGAATAGATTTGATATGATTCAATTGAATCATATCAAGTAGTAGATTTTGATATGATTCGAATACATATGCCCCGAGTAGTACTTTGTCCTTTCGAGTTGAATTTTCAATTGTATTAAGAGCCTTAATTTTAATTTTTAAATCAATATAGTTGATTGTAATCATTTTTAAAACCAAAATGCTAAAATTTATAAATTTTAGAAAGTAGATAAACGTTCTATGAAGTTAAACAAGCAAAGAGGTTACATAGTTATATTATACTCCACATTATGAATCGTAGTGAAAATAACCAAACAAAGTAAATTAGCTTTGTGAATAGTACTTCTTTGTCCTAAAAAAATCTCAATTTAACTTGACATTAAGTTTAAGAAAAATAAAAATATATGACTAAAGTGATGCAGAAGAAAGAAAGATTACAATTTACCCAAAATTAAATTTTTCTATAAAACAAGTTTTTTTCACGTCCCAAAAATAAAATAAAAATATTTTTAGAGGGATGGAATATATACATGATGAGAAAGACCAACTAGAAATATTCTTTTGAGCTCTAAAAAAGGGCACATTCTCATAACCTCTTTATCCTCCTTCCCTCCCCTATGGTTGACAAATCAGTATGAAAAAATTAAGAAATAATTATAGAATTAAAACAATAATAATAACAACCTTTGTTTGCAGTTCCCCATGGTGTATAAATTGAAAGCGTTAATTCCGAGGATCTTTTGAGAATTTTTTTTGAACAAGATATTTTCTCTATTAATTATTTATATAGGCTTTGTTTGGTAACAACGTTTTCGATTAGCGTTAGCGTTTTGGATAAAATTTTAACGGTGCAGATTAATTCTGAAAACGCTAACGCTAAAGGCTACCGTCGGATAGCTTTTTCAAAACTCTAACGCTAATCTCTGACGCTGATGCCAAACAGGGCCATAATCGATCTAATCCGACAATATTGTATTGATGTCTAATGGGTATATATATATGTATATGTATGTGTGTGTACATACATACATACATACATACATCATACTTTTTTGAAATAACGTTTGGTGCCTCTTTACTTTTATAAGTTACAAATTTAAATATGCATTAACAATATAATAATAAATTCTATTAAAAAAGAATAAATTAATACAGGCCACAAAATAATTTCAAATATGATATTGACAAAAATTGTGAGCATATTAAAGAAGTAAAAAGAGGTTAAAATAGTCAAATAGATGAAATATATGTCAAACGAATTTAAAGAAAGTAATTTTTTTGTAATATCAAATAAATTAGTGTAAACTTATCAAATATATAAATATCAAGTTTTAAAAGTTACCATAAATTATTTTCTAAAAATGGTCAATTTTTATTCAAAAGTTACCATATACGAAGACTTCTTTTGAATGATTTTAAATTCAGGCCCCGTTTGGCATCAGCGTTAGCTATTAGCGTTAACGTTTTGAAAAGGCTATCCGACGGTAGCCTTTAGAGTTAGCGTTTTCGGAATTAATCTACACCATTAAAATTTTATCCAAAATGCTAAGGCTAATCGAAAACGCTGTCCCCAAACAAAGCCTCAATGAATGCATACAGTCATCATTGACATGTCAAAAAAACTCCACGTAGGCATTCCATGTGTCAAGTTTTGGTGATCCGAGTATGAAATATTATATTAATGGAAAGGATGTGCAGTGTACATACTCCCATTATTATATTTCATGGATAAACGGTGGATAAAAGATGTTCGTGGACAAACGATGCACATTTCAATTTTTTACATATATATTTTTGAATGATTCTTTAATTGAGTATTTTTTTAACATTTGAAGTCTTTTAACATTTTTTTTAACTCTTTTGGTTCTTTTCTAGTTTTTTCTTGTTTCTCCCAACATTCAGTTTTGAAATTTCAATTCAAAAGAATAAGGCCTACATACGGACTAAATTATTTTGGTATAGAAGAACTTTCATGGAACATATGGGGTTTTATTTTATACTCACTCCATCCTTAAAAATTCCCTTCTTTGATTAACATGCAAAATTATGTGATTTTTAAAATGATTCTATTTATAAATTAGTAAAGAAATAATAAAAAAAATTATTTTTAAAAACTACAACGAAAACTTTACAAAATAAGATGTGATATGAGTATTTTTATTAAATGATCAATGAATGCGAAAAAAGGCAAACAAATAAGATTTATTCGGAGACCGTAATAGTAAACAGATAATTATTTTAGGGACGAAGGGAGTATATATTACTCTGTATATTGGAGTATGTACTATTGATAAGTCCGTTTCATACTTATCTTTTACTCATATTTAATACGTTCTTGTACTATTTTAATCATCAAACTAATAAATATTTTATTCTTTTTCATCAAAATAATGTGTTTTGATGGTTGATCATAAAAAGATGTCTTGAATTAATATGAAAAATTGGGTCATGAATGGAATAGAAAGATTATTAGATGAATTCATTTACTGTATGAATTATTTATATAGGCAGAGATTTTTTGACATTGAGGAGGCGAGCGGGTGGAATCACCGGACAATTGTTCAGGATATGGAGATGGCGGATCGGTTCGGTATTTTTTAGTTCAGAAATTTCAGTTTTTTGGAGAAATTTTGGTATAGGTTCGATACTTGCTCACCCCCAAAATTAGATGTGTAATGTCAATACCTTATTTTGTACTTCTTCCGTCCCAATTTATAGTGCCTATTTATTATTCACAGAGTCAAATTTCATTCGCTTTCTTTATCTATTTTTGTTAGCAATTTGATAAAATAAAATACTATTGTCACTACTAGTTTTGTAGATCTTTTGATGTAGTATTTTAATATGTAATTTTTATTTTTTAACTCTATACCGTTTGTCATATAAAATGATTTGAAAATAATTTGAAAATAATTTTAGTCAAATATCGTAAACCGAAACAGACACTATAAATTGGGACGAAGGGAGTATTTCGTTTCCATATTTTAATTTGTATTTCCAAAGTTTGTGTACAAACAATTTTCAAGTGGTAGGAACTGAATGAAATAAAATGGGACAATGCTACCATTACATCAAAGATAAGATATCTCACTTGCACACTAAGTTTACATAGACACACAATGGTGCATGTTCACACATTATGTGTTAGACATTGCGTATCTTAGTATCTATGTGTGTCTGTGAAAGCTTGGTGTAAAAACGAGTGTCTGATTTTGGTATATTCTAGGTTAATTCCATAGAATTTCCCCAATTGTACTCGATAATACATTTGATGAGGGTCAAACCTGCGACTTCTCACACAAGAAATGTGCAAAGAAACCTTTAAAGAACCATGCATTCGATACATTTATTTATTGTATGAAAATTTATAATACATTTGAAATTCAAAAAATTAATGGGCAAGGATCTCTTACATCAAAAACTAATGTCACGATATGACATAAGACAATTTTGCATGCTATTGACAAATTAGGTATTTTTTTAAAATGTCCTATAAACGGAAGAATTTTTTATCATTTTATCCTAAAACCGATCGTATTTGTCGTATTTGTTAGCCTACCCTTTTAATCAAAGTGAAACTACTCTCTTATCCTTCTCCCTAATCTGTTATCGCTAGGTTTTCGTTATCAAACCATTGCGGCAGCAGAGCGTCTCTACCCTAGCAAAGATATTCGTTATTCTTGTTTTGGCGACGCACCATTTTCATCATTTTCTATTCCTATCGATTGCATACTCTGTCGCCTCTAATCGTTCGCCGTTTCGCCGTTTGTTCCCCGATGTTCGCCATCACACTACTCTGCGCGATTGCGCCTCTCATTGTTCGCTGTGTTTCTTTTATTGTCGCTCGTCGGTGAAATTCTCTTTCCACGTAAGTACACATTCATCTAATTGTTACAGGAAGGAGTGGATAATTAAACATTGCCGGCAGAGATCAAAACATGGAGACAAAATCAGAACATATGCACAAAGGGTCGACATAATTAAAGTCGAAATATGTTTTTCGATAAACTAATCTAATTAGTCAACCTATTTTGTCGGTCTAGACAATACATGACATCATCATTCGATCGACATATACCTATACATTTTTTACGATAAATTATGTGTTGATTGGGAAATTTAATATTTTAAATTATACGGAGTATTTTAAAACAAATTCAATTTTATTAAATTTATATTATAGTTAAATATACTTTTTATGTAATTTGCAGTCAAGTCAAAGATTATCATAATTTTGTAAAAAAAGAAACCATAGAAATCTTTTTGTAACCTTATTCGTGGGAGCTTTAAACCTGCAATAATTAACCACACATGCCTATATAGATTGATGACACAGACACCAAACACATATTTGACCAATGTGCCATTCTTTTGGATGATGTGATTATTTCTTTCCATTCTCTACTTTTCTCTATGCCGCTTTCCATTCTTGGCTTAAGTTATTAAATGGATATTGGGCAAAAGAAAGAAATTGAAAGGACTGAACAAAGAAAAACTCTCTCCATTACATATTTTTCTACTCATTCCGTTCTAATTTTAATTACAAATGAGGAATGATGAGATAAAATTTTACGACTTTTGAAATTATTTTATTTACAAAATGATACATTAATAAAAATACAGATTATTTATTAAAAAAGTATGACAAAAGTTTTACAAAGCAAGATGTGACAAGAATATTGTATTTTATTAAATAATTAATGAGAACACACAAATAGACAAAAGTTATCGAGAAAAGAAGAGAGAAAATGGACGGAGAAAATCACTACATTATTTAGAAAAATAGAAATGATATGATCCGCAAAAAGAAGAACCTCAATGTGGAGGAATTCATTGAATGGACAATATCACGTGAGAAGTTATATAAATTACAAGCTCAAGAATATGTATTGGTAGAAGTTGGTGTTTGACTTACAAGATGAATTATTTTTATATTTTGAATATATATTAGATTCATAGAATATATGAATCGAATGCAAATATTCAATATATTGATTATTCATATATGGAACATCATAGTAATTAATATTCAGAGAAAACGTATTGACGCATTATTTTAATATTCTGAATATATATTCGATTCACATACTCATAAATATCTCTATAGATCAACAATTCATCGTAACGTAAATTTATATGGTTTTCATTACTAGCTCTACATTATGGGCAGTATAGGTCACCTACATCACATGGGCAATCTTTGGAAATAGAATTACATTCAGGATTTACTATAATATCACAGAATGTGCCGCATGCTTCTACTAAGTCAATTGGATCGCCCAAACCATGGAATCATAATGCATTGACTTCGTAGCACAATCCATAACACTTGCAATATATTTACCGGTCACATTCACTTACCACTCCATGCAACAATATTACTTTAAAAAGTAACATTTTCACCAAAACCGTCATGATCATCTTGTGAGGAATCAACATACATCTGCTCTCAAAAACAAAATTATGCTTCATTTTGAATGTATGTTCAATAAATCCTCAATTGAAAATTTTCACATAATGAAGATAAAAAATGAATAATGCTACTATTTAATGTTTTCTCTAGAAAAAGATTGATATTTTTGTTTAGGACAAATCAACAAAGAAAGCAAGTGATTTTTTTATTTTTTGAAATGAAGGAAATATTACAATAGATGACTAAGTTTTTATTATCCTTGAATTTTTTTAAATGTAATGTATATGCTTTGCATTATAATCAAAGCAATAATCACGACATTACCTTATAATCACTCGTGGTTGAAGAATATATTAAAGTGTTTGGAGAGCAATTCAAAATTTCCTAATGAAAAATAGAAATCTTGAAGTTACCAAATTTACACAAAATTAATCTATGAATCAATATTTTGTTGATGTATATATGCGCGCACACACACACACGCATATATATATATATATATATATATATATATATATATATATATATATATATATATATATATATATATATATATATATATATATATATATATATATATATATATATATATATATATATATATATATATAGGAATAACACTTCAAACATTTATATTCTTATAACTTAAAATTAAAAATTAATTCTACATTAATATATAACGAATTGATGACCATTAGGACCCGATTTGTTTTTGGAGAAATACTAGACTAAAGCTTTGTTTGAGAACAATATTACTCTATCCATTTCATAAAATAGTTCCTTTTTTGACTTTTAGGAGAAATAAATAAGGCCGTCAGGTGTGCTGAGTGGGAAAGGAAGAGGAAGGGCGGGGTTTAGACGGGAACACCGCCCCCTCAGCAGGAATGGGAAAGGCGGGGTTCCCTCCCAGCTTTTTCCGTTGGCAACAATCTACTGTTATTTCTTTTTTGAAAATTTGCCGCTAGATATCTAAAAAATTTTAAAAAATTTCAAAATTCTCTCTAATTAAACACAACACTCAACTCATATTTTTACACTTCCCATGCATTTGTTTTAAACAATATTTCTCTACTTTTCATATTTCTTTTAAATATTTCTCGCCACAAAGTCGTCTCATTCATCAGATTCGATGTCGAATTCTTCTACCTCGTCATCTTATGATGATGCTGAATTTTTTTCATAAACGTTATCATGGAGTCAGTAAAAACTTTATCCTATTATGCCGAAATCGGTACTACTATACTTTGGCGTCAAGAAAAAGAAAACCAATGTTGCAACGAGACCGGAAAGGTATAAAAATATAAATCTTAATTATATAAATTAAAATAAGTGTTATATAAAATAAAAGTAAAAAGTGAAGGGGAAAAGAGGAAGACATTTCCCTGAAAGAGAAAGGGAAATGGAAAGAAAAATAAAAGCTGACGTGACGCAGAGTTAGAAGAAGGGGAAGCCATTGGGAACACCCCATTGCCTAAGAAGTGTATATTTATGGTTGACTTTGCAAATTTGTCATTGATGTTATGGATAAAAGTAAGATGTGATTGATAGATTATTAGTGAAAAAAGTATGATATGATAGGTACGATAAGAAAAAATAAAGGTAGAGGTAGTTTTTTTAAGAATTTTGTGGAAGGGTTTTGGGAAAAATAAAAAAAATGAGTGAGGAAGTGTTTTATGAAACGTAGGGATTATTTCTTAGCGTTAAAATTTTAGATAAAATTTTAATAGTGTAGCTTAATTTATGAAAACGGCAAAAGGCTTACACTAAATGCGACCATCAGGTAATATTTTCGAAGTGCTAATGCTAACTTCTAACGCTGATATCAAACAGGACCTAACTAGAGTCACAAATACAAATAATGCCAGGGTATTTCACAGAATTACTATTTTTAAACTTAAATTTTTTACTTTTTAATTATTTGAAAGTATTTGATTCATTTAATAAGGTTCGTAATATATATGTTGAAATAATAATATTGCTCCTTGAATTATGAAATACATGATAAAGTATATACAAGGAGAACTCCTAAGAGAACTAGGAATAGAGAATGGAAACTAACTAACACACAACATCTACCACAAATAGGAATAAGAAGCCGACTAATAATCAAGCACTACCATAACTAATAGTGAAATTTGCAGTGAATAGGACTAAAACATAAGTCATTTCCCAATGTAGGACTTAAACTTTTTTATTCCGTAAATAGGACTTAATAATGACTAATGAGAAGAATAATGTCCAAATGATGCTAGACATTTAATCGAATAATGACTAATAAATAATCACTAATGGTTCTACATTGGAAATTAAAAACATATGGTCCTATATTGAGAAAGTCATTATGTTTTAGTCCTATTTAAGTAATTACCCATAACTATTACTACAAGAAGTAATATTAATATTATTGTCTAACAATATAGAAAGTTTATGGTGTTTGTGTTACTTTTGTTTTAAAATTTGTTTTCCCTGACCCACAAAAGTTTTCTTCTTTTAATTTTTATGAGATTTTTTTGAGGTAAAAGACACTTTCATTTATCAAATCAAATGAGAAACAAAGTCAGGGGGAGAGTTCCACCACTCGAGGTTCTAGGAATGTAAAAAAATCTCAAAGAAATAAAAAAAGAGCTAGCGAAAGATCTACATTCATCCTCAGCGTCACCCAAATACAAGGTGTTTCTACTCGATGGATTATTGAGTGCTTTAATCAACGGGACACAATCAGACAAAACACTAACCTCCGAGAAGCCATGCTCATAAATCCAAGACAGAGCCTCTTTAATCATCATGGTTTCCGCAATTCGTGGCTATAAAGGACAGTTAATGCAAGAGTTGAAAGCTCCAATAAAAGAGTTATCTTCACCTCGAAGGATTGCAGCGACTCCCACCCGCCGAACATTCTCGAACACCGTTGCATCCACCGAGCACGTAATGCCACTGATTCTAGACTCCGCCACAGGTGCCTTAAACCCCGAACAGTTTGATGGCGTTGAGGCCAAAACCTCTCTGGTCCAAGCCTTGATGATACTCACGGTTGGCAGCTTACTCTCCCAATTGGCCATGTTCCTCGCCTTGCATAGTGCCAAGATCCCCGCCTCCACGCAGTCCATTTCCCTTCCGGTCCTACTGCAAAAGTTAAAATATGTCCAATGCAGTAGCGAATCAAAACAATAGCCATGATTATTCACAACCTTGACTCCCAGCACCCGCCACAGTCTCTGCGCGACCGGGCAGGCCATGAAAACATGAGTAACACTCTCCTCAGCAGAACCACAGCTACGACACAGAGTATCTAATTGTATTCCTTTACTCTCCAGCAAACATGCAACCAGTAATATATCATGAAAAGCCCTCCAAAAACAAACCTTTATTTTAGGAGCCACATTCAGCTTCCATAACCTGCTATAATGGTCAAAAATGGACATGTCTGATGCCTCCCCAGTAAGCTTCTGGTATGCACTTTTAACAGTGTAATCCATAGACGAATGCAATGCCCAGTACCATTGGTCCGTAAGCGCTGACGACATTGGGACTTGAAGAATCCGGGCTCTATTATCTTTAGAAAACTAGTGCTGCAACATATCCAATTTCCAAGTGTTAGTGGAGTGATCAATGAGGAGCGAGACTGGAAAATAAGGGCAAAAATCTGGTCAGGGAGTAGAAATAGACAGGCTCGATTCATCACATAACCATGTGTGGTTCCAAACAAGGGTCTCACCCCCATTCCTAATTCTTTTTCTGCCTGCATCTTTAATGAGAGTTTGGGCCTCCAAAATACTCCTCCAAACAAAGCTTGGGTTGGGGCCAATCTTCGCCTCTAAAAAAAGACGTCTTCGGAAAGTATCTTGCCCTGAAAATCTTAGCTGTTAATGACCCCGGATTTGTTAATAATCTCCACCCTTGCTTTCCCAACATGACAAAATTAAAGTCATGGATATCTTTAAAACCAAGCCCACCGAACTTTTTTGGACTTGTCAAACGCCTCCACGACAACCAATGAATATTAGAGGAAGCATCGCCACTATTTTGCCACCAAAAGAATTGGGTCTCCAAACTAGAGCTATTGCACAAAGCACGAGATTGGTCGGTTCCTTATGATCCTAGAAAACGTCCACCCTTCTCTTTCTCTTACTATTTTGATAGAGGAGACTGCCCAATCTCGATAAGAACCCGGAATAGAAACTATATGATTCAGGCCCCAATGGGCAGGAGGAACACACTCATAGCATATTGTTGCATTGCTTGGGCCACTGTTTTTAGTAAGATCTCCTTTCCGGCTTTCGAGAGTAAACGTTTATTCATCCACAAGTACGATGGCAGATGTTGTCTAGAATAAAAGAAAAGACCATGTTTTTATTTCTACCAATGCATGAAGGAAGACCTAAATAATTCCCAAAGTCATCTTCCGGAGTAACACCAACGGCTAATTTCCTCTTTAACTTCATGGAAAGTATTAAGGCTAAAGCAGACCGTTGACTTACAGAAGTTCACTTGTTGTCCCGAGGCTAACTCATATTCCTCCAAACATTGCTTCATGGATGCTTTAAAAAGGAGTAGGCTATCATCTGGAAAAAACAAATGTGAAATAGGGGGCTACATTGGCCACCCTAACCCCATGAATCCTCCTTTCTGCCTCCGCCTTCTTAAGTAACAGTGAAAGTCCTTCCGCACATATCAGAAAAAGATAAGGACTCAATGGATCCTTTTGTCTTAGACCTCACATCGGAGAGATAACTTCACTGAGAGCTCCATTGACAAGAACCCGATATCTAACCGATTTCACACACATCATTATGAGTTGGATCCAAGCTTCGCTAAAACCCATCGTACGCATCATGGTCTCCACAAAAATCTAGGACACCCTGTCATATGCTTTGGCCATGTCAAGCTTCCGCCCTACCATCCAACTTTGCCTACTTGTTTCCTTCAAAGATAATGACCTATTTTCGTAGCAAGGAGGATGTTGTCAGATATGAGTCTCCCAGGTAAGAACGCTGACTCATTATCCGAGATCAAACTCTGCAGTACAGGCTTCATTCTGTTCGCCAAGATCTTTGCAATTATCTTATAGATTACGTTGCAAAGAGCTATTGGCCTGAGATCTCCCACATTTTCAAGGCAGTGCTTTTTAGGAATCAGAATAAGAGTAGCATCTCGAAGGCCTTCTAGGATAACCTTCCTGCGAAGATAATCAAATACAAAGTTAGATAGCTCTGGACCACCTCTTTCCAACAGTTTTGGAAGAAAGCTGGGTTGAGCCCATCGGGTCCTAGGGATTTGTCCGGATGCATGGAAAAAAGTGCCTCCTTGATCTCCTGTCGAGTAAATGGGCACTGGAGCTCAGCATTTTAATCCTCCCGAACACGTGCATGATCCACCTTTGCACACCACATGTCCATAGGGTTGTGAGGTCCCCTCCTATTATTATCTCTGAAAAAATCTGTAAAATAATTATAAACAAAGGGCAGCAGCCTTCCCCCTTCACACCAACCTCCCATACCGTCACAAAGTCGTAATATGCGGTTCCTCCTCTTCGAATGTGAAGTATAATTGTGAAAAACTTGTGTTCCGATCACCACACGAGACCCAAAAGTGTTTGGCACATTGTCTCCGATAGCAATCCTCCCATTCCAACATCTCCCTCAAGGTTTTTTCAACCATAAAAGCCTGTAAATCTCCATGACCCATTTCCTTCGTTCATCACATTGACATCAACATGATTCCTTGAGTAAGATATCAAACTCACTTTGCACTCTCTATTCTAGAAAAGAGCAAGTCTGCCACTTCTTCCAGAGCTATCAACTACAAACAAAGAGTCAAACCCCAACTTATTTTTAAGATCCTCTACTCTCTTCCTAACACACTTAGTCTCCATGAGAAAGACCAAGTGGGGCCTTTTAGTAGATACCAAATCTACCAGTTCTTGCACTGCCCGACAGTTGCCCAACCCGCGGCAGTTCCAACTTAGGAGACTCATTGGTCTCGACAGGCCTGGAGACCAAGATCCGCCGTTGGTAACATATGTGTATTCTCCGGCACTAAGGCATTCACCTCCACGATCTTTTCTTGGTTAGCCCTTCTCTTCTGCATGGTTGTTAAACCTTGAACTTCTTCACCATTTTGTACGGTAGTGCCACTCGAGGAAATCTTCCTCGCTCGGCCCCCCCAACTTTCCTTGTCATTGCGCAACCACCGTGCACCTATCTCCGCAACTTTTTTTACGCCCAGCTCTAAGTTCATCACTGTAAGGCCAAAGCTCAATCGGAATGTCCGACTTCACAGCTGCTGCACAATGCTTATGAAGATGCCCCGGGATACCACAAAAATAGCAGAAATTTCCAAGTCTTTGATACTTGAATTCGACCCACGAGACTGTGTTATCGTTTTTAGTCAACTTCATTTTCCTCTTCGATGGGCGATGCAGATCAACTCTCACCCGGATTCGTCGGAAGCTCTGCGGGATGTGAGTAGCGTTCTTTTCATCCAATTTCACAAAGACCCCTAAGAAACTACCAATCGCCTCCAGTACCGCATTGCTCGTGTAGCCATAAGGTAAACCGTGTACCTGAACCCAAACTTCCAGCCAATTCAGGTGTGCCAATTTAGGTGTGAAGCCCTTACCTCATCACCTGGAACAGGGGCACAACAAAGAAGCGTTGCATTATCAAAGGCCCACGGTCCTTCAGACAAAATACGCTCAGCGTCTATTTAATTCGATGAACGAAGCGGAACCAAATCAAGCCATATATTCTCCCCCTGATTAATCTGCATTTGTATGGTTTATCCGTCAAAAGTCTTCCAACCAAGGTAAATGATTCGTCCAGAACCTCTTGTAGAACCAGGTCCCCGTCCAATCCAAACGAGATCCCAATCTCCTCATCATTTAGGTCCAACTATTCCATATCGGCTTGGATACCATTCAATCCTTGATTATTCATCGCGACTCGATTGGAGAGGTACAGAAATCGGACAAGCTCCACCACTGCTACAAAGCCGTCGCCGCAAACCCACAAAGAAGTGAATTAAAGAATGGAAGGTACTGAAATCTGTGCAAGATCTTGGATTTGGCCGTAAACCCTAATGATAGGGAAGGAATCGCAAGCCCTAATCATAGGGAAGGAAAAAAACTTTTTTTCCTAGATTTAGCTATTCTTTGGATGTAAGAAAAATGATAGGAAAAAATAACGAAGGATTGAGAAAACATAATTTTCAAGAAATAGTTTCATGTTTGCATTGAGAAAGAAAGAGAGAAAAGAGAGGAAGAGATCAATTAAAAAATAATATCAAAGACAATTTATATTAAAATATTTTTTTTCCTTTCACTTTTATCATATTTTTCTTGTCATCTAAACAACAATTATTCTTCTCCCATTTTCTCATCATTTTTCTTCTTACCATTTTCTTTCTCATCATTTTCTTATCTCATGGAAACATATAGTTTAGGAAAAAAATATTTTTGTGTTGACTTTCCAAATTTCTTTTGATATGATATTCTCCCTCCGTTGACCGTTCCTTTAAACCGTTCTACTTTTGACTTTGAGCAAAAATAAAGAAATTGTAATTTTGGTTGACTTTCCAATTTTGTCCCTGATGTGATGGGTAAAAGTAAGATGTGATAGTTTGGTTACTAGTGAAAAAGTATGATGTAATAGGTAGGGTATGAAAAAGTAAGGGTAAAAGTAGTTTTTTAATAGAAAGTGAAAGTGTTTTAGGGAATTCAAGAAAAAAACTAAAGGGAAAGGGTTTTGTGGAACGGAGGGAGTACAAAACTAGGATATAAAGTGTAGATTACTAATGAATAGATATAACGTGATAGGTGTGGTAAGACGGTATCTTTGATACTATGTTACAATTTGATAATTTGTTCATCATTTTATTTTTTTATCTTCTCAATTTACCTTTTGTCTTCCTCACTGTACCGATTTATTTTTTTTCCTCTATTAAGAGCCCGTTTTGTACGTAGGACTTATTTTTCTATTTATTACTTATTCTTACTAAAATCAGATTAGATCAAGAAAGAAATTGAAAGGACGGAGCAAAGAAAAACTCTCTCCATTCCATATTTTTCTACTCCCTTTGTCCTAATTTTAATTACAAGATGAGAATTATGAGATAAAATACTACAACTTTTGAAATTATTTTATTTAGAAATTGGTACATCAATAATAAATAAAAATTACTTATTAAAAATTATGTCAAAAGTTTTATAAAACAAGATGTAACGAACAGAGAGAGTATCCTTTAAATTTTGCAATCAACTTTTTAATTTTAAACAGTAAATATTAAAAAGCGACTACATTATCTAGAAAAATAGAAATGATAAGATCCATAAAAAGAAGAACCTCTATGTGGAAGAATCTATTGAATGGACACAATATAATGTGAGAAGCAAAATAAATTACAAACTCTAGAATAATTACTCCGACCAAAAATAATTTTCCCGTCCATTATTTTTAGTGTCAAATTGTATCCACGTTATTGATCTATTTTTTATGCCTATTTGATAAAATAATATAGTTATGTTACTTCTATATCTTTTGTTGAAGTTTTTAAATATGTAATTTTTATTTTTTAATTTCACAATATTTTTTATATAAAATGATTTGAAAAATATAAGTCAAATACCATAACCCGCAATGGAAAGATTATTCTTAGATAGAGGGAGTTTGTATTTGTAGAAGTTAGTGTTTGAGTTACATTAGTTAAAAAATGGGGCCAGGGGCCGGGAGGGGGAAGCCATAATAAGAAGATAGTATATTTTCATATTTTCAATATATATATTCGGTTCATATAGAATATATGAATCAAATAATGCATATATTCAATATATAGATTATTCAAATATAGAATGTTGTAGTAATATTTAGAAAACGTACTGATGCATTATTTTCATATTTTGAATATATATTCAATTCACATATTCTTAAATATCTCTCTAGATCAATAACTCATTATAACTTAATTAAATTCATATGGCTTTGATTACTAGTTCTACATTATGCACAGTATGGGTCACTAATAGCACATGGGCAATCAAAGAAAATCAAACGACATTCAGGATTTACGATACGATAACAGAATGTGCTGCATGCATCTATTAACAAATTCCATCATCCACACCAAATCGTGCCGCATTGACTTCGTGGCACAATCCATAACACTTACAATATAATATATTCTCGGTCACATTCACTTGCCACTCCAGGCAACAATATTAATGTGAAAAGTAGCATTTTCACCAAAAGTGTCATGATCATCTTGTGAGGAATCACCATGCATACATCTGCTCTCAAAAACAAAATTAGTGTTGGAGTTTCCACATCGGAAAATAAAGATGAGTATCACTTGCATATATTGAAGGGTGAAACCCTACCTATTAGCTTAAGCTTTTGGATTAGAATTGTGGATCCCGACTTTATGTGCAAGTGGTTAATTTTACCCGACACTCTATCCATTGTTCTCGGCCCGCCGGAATTTTAACATGGTATCGGAGCCTTAATGACGAAGAGGTCACGGGTTCGAAACTCAGCGCCACCCTATTTTAAAAAAAATTAAGGTTTCACGTGCAAGGCTCGAAAAAGACTACGCCTGCACGTGAGGGGGCGTGTTAAAATATAAATAACTGTTCCTGGACCACAACCACAAGCTTGAGCTTTTGGTTGAATTGGTTCCTTAACATGGTATCAGAGCAGGTCCGGTCCGAGTTTGATTGTTCCTGGTTGTTTTGATGTGGGTTTAGCAAAAATGAGCTACCCCGTCTGTGGTTTGGGCTGAGTTGGCTAAAATGAGATTGAGATGCCACCGCCCGTTGTGTGGGCTAGCTATAAGAGATTGAGATGCTAGATCCGTTTGTCCAAGTGCTAACTAGGCCAGGCTAGTTACCACTTGCGGGGGAGTGTAAGAGTTCCCACATCGGAAAATAAAGATGAGTATCACTTGCATATATTAAAGGGTGAAGCCCTACCTATTAGCTTAAGCTTTTGGGTTAGAATTGTGGATCCCGACTTTAAGTGCAAGTGGTTAATTTTACCCGACACTCTATCCGTTGTTCTCGGCCCGCCGGAACTTTAACATGTTAAAGTGCATTCTGTTGGAGTTGTGCCCTGATGGCCAACTGTTTATCGTTATTCTATCATGTATAGGCAGATATAATATGTTTACACATCTCATGCTAATGTAAACAAATATTATATTCCTAGATTTACATTTAAAAGATGTTTATCAGATAGTGTTCTTCTGCTGATGAGACTAACATCTTGAAATAAATATTTATCTAAATGTCCATAGTCGAGTATTAACGAGAGTGGGATATCGTTAATGCATGTGAGACTAGTGTGTGTTGGATGTTTGACTTAGTCTCATAGTCAATGACGGTGTGTTCGCATCCGCACTTGGGCAGATATTATCTAGAGATAATAGGATGACGGACTGACCCATCCTAAAGATGTTGCTTGAACTTTTAGTTCATGCTCTAAGCATCTTTAGCGCGACCACGGGTGTAACTATTAGTCAGACTTGATAAATCAGTGAATGACTTAATGGATACAAGCTGGATTTTTTTAATCCCTTGCATTAAGTTTAGACATTGAGACAAAGGGATATAGTTTCACGGAGTCTGAGTCGTGGAAAGGTTTTGACGGTGCAAACGTCTTAACTTATAATCTGGGGGCAATAATGTGTTGCTAGATACCGCTTATTGCTTATAGTATCGGTGCAGAGCCAATACTGTGGCCAGCTTTATAAGTGCCTATACGGGTCACACACTTTGAACAATTTAAGGAGTGAGATTAAACAATGGGATAATAAGTAATTTGTATATTTGTAAAAATAGTAAAATAAAATATTTTGGAATGTAATATTATATATATAAATATTCGGTTATATATATTATATATATATATGTGCCGATTAATATACACACACACACACACACACACACACACACACACACACACACACACACACACACACACATACATACTAGCATTTCTCCACGCGATGCGTGGTTTATAGTGCCCGATATTATGTTTTAATAAATTAGTATTATGATATTCCTGGTAAACGAATTTTTGGTTGAGTATTGGTGTTGCAGTGCGGTCCAAAACAAATTAAAAATTTATAAAATATCCTTAACTAACCCCGAAGATATAATCAAACAAAAACTATAGCTAGGACAAGAAAGTTTGTACTTTTTAAAACCAATTTAGTATGCAAACACGTTGTCACTAAATAAAATAAAAAAACTACTACACATATGATAAGACGTATAAAACTTATAACTATAATTTATATAAACAAAGAACTTATAATATAACTGGAACATAACGCAAAGGGGGGGGGGGGGTAAAAGTAAATATTTTTGGTATTTTATATTTTCTTATTTTTTGGGTTTTTTTGATAAAATGGGGGAAACAATCTCAAAAGATAATCAACTTCTCCAACAAAGGTAACCCAAGAAACACCGCCAAGAACCCGAAACAAAATTAAAAAGAGAACGAACACAAATAGAACATTACACGTATAATAGGCATGTAGACAATATATTACGTAACTTACGCACTTAAGAATAGAAAATAATTCAAAGGCTCGAGTTGATTCATATCCTTGACCACATATAGAGGATCGTCAACTCTCTATAAGGCCCGAAGTCAAAAATTCAAAGGCATTTTGGTTACTTTGAACCCCCACTCACCTCAAGCGCTCAAACAATGATTCCAAAAGATGAAAAAGTTTATAAAAGAGCGAATCTTTCTTTCATTCTAACTCCCATGCACAAAGTATTCATGAAGAACATTTGATACACTTTAATAAACTTTAACGTCTAATGATGAAAATATTTTGCAGGTCTCCTTGAACAACTCAAGCATAAGAATTTTAGTCTATTCACATAAAGAACATTACATATTTTCATTAAATCAAGAGTTGTTTATTACGCTTAAACAATCCCAATTTTTATGAAAATAACAAACAAGAACACCAAGACAAAAAACAATCACTCTATAATGAATCTTAAGGAAAACGTTCAACTTATGTGGCTAAGAAGTTCATTTACCTTATAATTTTACAAAACACAAGTCACAAAAAAGATTCACGTATGAATTCGAGAATCACTTAACTAAAATATGTAGCTAAATTAGCTTCAATGATAACCAAGTTCAACATACCAACCTACTTATGAAATCAAATTTATAATTCAACCAATTTAACATCAATTTGCGCAAAAAATTGAAGAAACTAGTAAGAATCCATTTTCATTCATAAGGGATTTAATATAACATGAAAAACCCATAAAAGAACACCAACCATTTTGGAATTTTCGAAATTAACACAAACAAGGGAAAAAATGTAAATTTGAATTGAAACAACCCTTTTACAAAGAAATTGGAGAAGAAAAAGAAATTGACAAATATAGGGTTACCAATTAGAGGAAGAAGATGAAGAAATTGAAGAAAATTGGAGCTTGAAGGAACTGCCACACCTATCACCGCCGACCATCGTCGAACGCCAGCGAGCCGTGGTCGGCCGCCGTCTGCTTTCTTCTCCGGTGGCGTTAATTGCAGCGGCCAAAGCCGCTGCTCTCTTTCTTGTTTGGTGCGATGCCTCCTCTGTTGTTCCCCCCTTTGAAGCTTCAACTCATCGCCAATTTATAGCAAGAAATATATATCCGTTAGAGACTTGAATGAGGGGCGAGATTTTAGGCCGAACATTGGAGCTTTGATTTGGAGCGGGTCTTCCATCACCGTTGAAGAAGAAGTCGAATAAGAAGGAGCCGCTGGCATCTCTTTTCATTCTTGCGTGAAACTAAGGAGGGAGAAGATTGGTGGGCTGATTCTCTATTATGTTTGATTTGGGCTTTGGCCCAAAATCAATATCTTCTTTCCAAACTTGAACTGCATTTTTGGCCTTCTGCTATATTTTTCTCCAAAAAATAAGATATCTGATAATTTTGGGTTAGGGAAAAATAAAATGAAATAATATAATGTAAAAAAATGATTAAAAAAACTACTATTTTTGAAAGAAAATTAAAAGATTGTAAAAATGAGAATTAAAATAAAACTAAGCTAAACAACTAAAAATATTAAAAATACCAAAAAAAGAATAAAAATATTAACCCAAACCCAAGTTATCAATTGGATAAAGGATAGTGTAACAAATATACGGACTAAAAGAGAGAACAGGGTTGAATTTAAAATAATGAAATGCATATATATTTATGATTAGTGGTAATTGCAAGGTGAAAAGAAATTAGTACTTATGCATATTATGTGTACACAAGATGTAGTGAATAGAATTCAAAATTTTTGGAAGTAATAAAAGAAGTGAAAATCTCATTGTGATATTGATTTTCAACTTGTGCATGTTAGTGTACATAGTATCAAATTATCAAGAGTTTAAAAAATTACATTGTACATTTTGTTGCTCTCTCTTTATAAGAAACTGCACTTGACGTGGCCTTGAAGTTCTTATATTACTACATCAGTAACATTGGCGGAAGAGCTGTAGCTCAAACTTGTGCTGTTATAGCTTGAATGCTTTGACTGAACATTTTTTGCAATAAATTTAGTTTAGGGATCATAAGTCTGCAGTGTTTTAAAGAAGGCTTTAGGAGAGATGAAAAATGAAGGATGAGATCATTACTTGTTAATTGACGCGTATAGAAGTCTTCTTTTGACTTCCTGATATAATATATTTGAAGGTAGGCTGCATCAATGGAGAAGTAAACAAGGGGCAAGTTAAAAATAGTACGTTTCTAAGTCAGTAACCAAGTTATGTTACATATTTCATTTTTTTTTTTGAAGAAATTGGTAATAAAATTAATTTAATTTTGTTTTTTCCTCAAAAAGTCATTATGTTGGCCTTTTTTTGGGACAAAGGGAATAACCATAAAGGAGAGTTTCTAAACTAATCTTAAAACCCACCACAACAAATTTGGATTCAATTTAAGTATGAGTTTGAAGTTGTACCTTGCTCCATCACGACAATCTTAGCAACCAGCGTATAAAGTAACAAAATTGGCTCAAAACAGCCCACCACAGCGCAAAGTTCCACCTTTTTTGGACTCTTAATCGCTACACAGACGAAATTATATGAAGAGAAAATCTGCCAAAATGGAAAAAAAATCAAATAGTTCCTGTAAATACATCCATAACAAATCCATACCAGTTTTGCCACATACAAAGATAAGCACACATAAACTGAAAAGAAAAGAGTCACCTGGTAGCATCTTATGAATTACCATGTGTAATTTGGAAAGAGATCAGACATTAATTCTTATGTTAAGATAGAATTAAAAGCTAGAAATGAGTCACTTTCACAAGGCAGATCCCAGGTAAATAGTGTTTAAATCATATTTTTCAGTTATGATGCTTTGGACAAAAGAATAGAGCTAGAGATCAGTATCTTATATATTTGGTTGCTGGAGTAAAGACACCTTTGAGTACGAAGGAAGAACAAAATGTTGACCAATGACAACCTGAAAAGCATAAAGTTGTTTGCTACATCATTAAATTTAAGGAAGATTGACGTGTACAAAGTTCAAATGTGGCATAATGCGATGGGTGGAAGACTACCTTGAAGGACATTATAGCACCAGGTTTCTAAACTGCTCCAGCCCTGTATAGTACATCATCACGTGCTAATGCGTGTTTCAGTTGACACCTCAGCACCTCAGGTATGGGTAGACAATTCATCGACATTCCATTCATTGAAGAGGTGCATATTCATATCTAAATTAAAATGAGTGTCGCCTTTTGTTGACTAATTAAGCACAATAAAAATAGTGATAAATGGGAAACGAAGAATGTTTTGATATGAGATGAAGGGTGGAAGAAATCATGAGGTGTGAGGTGTAGCAATTGGTCGAATCCCATTTGTTGTGGCTTGCCTTTTGTCCTTCACTTTTAATAGAATCATCATTCAATCCAGAGAGTTGCTTTATTAAAAAACATGTTTTTATGTTTTGTAAAAGTATTTAGTCTTTTTTAAATGTGTATGGTACTGAGGATAAGGCAGTGAATTCGTCTGTGGTAATAAGGCAGTGATCATGAAACCGAATATGAAAAACGTAAATAATTCCCAAAAACTTACCAGGAAATCTGCAATAATTTGTAGCAGAAAATCCAGTTGAATTGTTATGTTGATTCTTCGCTAAGAATTGGGGACATCTGAAATGATGGAAAGTTTTTTATACTTCATAGATAATTAGTCTAGTATTGTTTAAAATAGCAATGTACTAAGGAATTTTAGGAAGTTAAACTATAAAAAGGTTGTAGAACAGATTACTTGTTTCTTCAGGGTATCAATTTTCAGAGTACACAAGCAGTAATAGTTTATGAATTTGTGAATGACCAAAAGAGCAGTTTACATGTCTGGGAATCAGAGAACATTTTGATCTAAATCACCTAGTAATTGAGTATACATTGGAATAGCAACCTGTTAATCATTAAAATGAAGTTAAACCACAAAAACGTTGCATATCAAAAATGTTTGTTATATTATTTTTTTCATTGGTTGTTGCTACTGTGGAATTCATAATGTTTTTAATACCTGATTTATTGGGTAGTATGCGTCTAGTGGTCCTGTGGAGCAGGAGTACCTGAAATAGGGAAACGTTAATGGTCTTGTGGAGTATTTTGTGTCTTTTGTTTTTGTGTTTTTTTACGTGTGTTCAATGGTGCATGTGCATGTTGTTACCGTTTATGTCAATGTGTTGGAGGATTTCGTTGTATACTATGTTGTCTGTTGTTGAAGTAAATTTGTCCTGCTGCTCTTCATCACAAATGAGGATCCTCACGTTTGAACCTTTTTGTGCTCTTGATAATGCGACATAAAGTTGGCCATGGCTGAAAACAAGTTCTTTTAAGTAGATGCCTACGTTGTGCATTGTTTGTCCTTGTGCTTTGTTTGTGGTCATGGCAAAGCATAGTTTAAGTGGGAATTGAAATCTCTTAAATGCAATTGGGCAATCATCGTCAGAAGATATCTCAAGGGGTATCTTAGGTATGAATACATGCTGGCCTGTTTTGTCACCAACGGCTATAGTGCAACTGATTACATGGTGGTGAATTTCGTTACAAATGAGTCGTGTCCCGTTACATAGACCTTTTGATGGGTTTAAGTTTCTTAACAACATTATGGGGCATCCAATTTTCAAGAGTAACCTGTGGGGTGGAAGGCCGTTTGGGGTGATTGAGTGCAAATAGTCTTCACAATGTAAAAACTTGTTGTCTGTTGGGGTGTCTATACTATAAGAGCATGATGTTGTTCCTGGGAAAGCTTCTATGAGGGTGGAGTTGATGTCATCCACAGTTTGATTCTTTGGCGTCAAAATGCCATTTTTCAAGTTTTCATACGGATGGGTGAAGAAGTTCTTCAGGTCTGGGAATACCTCATTCATTAGTGTTGATAATGCAGCTTTGTTATTTTGTCGGCTTATCAAGAAAGGAGTGGGCAGGCGTATTTTGTTCTTGTTGATTTTTGGGATAGTGTCATTTCCAACCCGTAGGAGAAATTCAGAGAATGCTGGATCATCATTAGCCCGCATGTTCTGTGTCAATGTTATCCTGTGAACATTTGTCCAAATTTTTTGAGATGTAATTATCGAAGCTGATATAATGTCCTCTTTCGTTCCTCTTTTGACGACGGGTAAGGTTTGTCTTAAATCGCCTCCAAATACAATAACTTTTCCGCCAAATAGATCGCTTGTTCCCATGATATCCTATAAGAGTTCATCCACACACTCCATTGATCGTTTATGTGCCAATGTGATCTCATCCCAAATTATTAGCCTTGATTCCTTCAGTAGTCTTGCCTCAGCCGTATGTTTTCCTATGTTGGAAGTTGTGGAGTCTTGGCCATCTATGGGTATCTTAAAACGAGAATGTGCTGTTCGTCCACCTGGTAAGATAGATGCTGCAATACCCGAGCTTGCAGTTTCTAAAGCAACCCATTTGCGCATTCTTACCGATGCAAGGAGGCATTTGTATAAGAAACTTTTTCCTGTGCCTCCAGGTCCATCGACAAAAAAGACTTTCCCAGTGTTTTCGTTGACTGCTTTCATTATTTCATCAAATGCCTTTTTCTGTCCTTTGTTTAATAGAGCAATAGCTTCAATGTCGGCATCTTTTACTGCTATATTGTATTCTGATGCAACTTCACGTGTAATTCGATCTTGTTGGGAGGTGTTTATTTTGTATGATACCAACACATAGTCGTCTATGTTTTTTCCCATGCTGTACAAGTAATCAGATATGATTTTGAGGCATGCTTTTTCTGCGTCTGCTATGTTTATGCTTGAATCCTTTGTGATATCTTGACACATGTCGACTTTAAAATGTTCCCATGTTTTCTTTGGGTTTGGAACATCGCAATGTAATAATAATGTTGCAAATAGGCGTCGTAGACTTGATGGCATTTGGTAGGAGATGGCTTCTGTCATGCATTCTTCAATGCAGGTATCATGTACAAGCAACCCATGTTTCTCTGCTGCATCCCTGAACGTGGTGCACTTTTGATCGTTCACCATTAGGAGGTCTTCGTAGGATGTTGGGCAGCGCGTATGTTGTAGTAGCATGCGCAGGTAGTATCGTTCTCCTTCTACAGGGTTAACTGATGATATCCTTCCAATGACGTCTTTGCTTTTTCTCAGTGCCCATTGTTTTTGTTGGCTGTGCCAAACAAAATATTTTGGGAATTGTATATAAGGCAATTTCATTTGTCTTGCAAGGTCGTTATGGGCGTTCATATGGAAGAACTGGGTGAGCATGGTTCTGCTGGATGTGTCGCCGGCCACTATTTGTCTTATTCTTTGATTTTTATAGAAGCTGATGTATTGGTGGTTTGGGATGTGGACTGGAAAATGTATTACTGATGGCTTAATCTCTGTTAGCGTGAAGCCATAAAGTCTCCACATTGTCTCCGGTGGTGAAACCCATCGACCTTTTTGAAAATTTGCTATTTCGTCCATGACCTCATTCTGATTTGGTTCAATGTTGAACCCAATTCTATCATGGCCTTTGTATATGTATTTGTACAGATATTTCACCGACTTCACAGTTGCACATACTTCAAGATTTACATGGCAATCATATTTCATGAGTAGGAATGGACTGTAGGGAACCACCCAACGATTGTCTAGAGAACAGTTCCTCACATCAACAGTGTTTGTGGTTAGTCTCCTGCGGTATATGGGAAAACAATCTTCATCAAAACTTGTTTCTTCGGTTATTTTTTTAGGGTATTTACTTTTGCATCGCGGTGGCTGATTTGGATTTTTTTGAGTCATGCAACTGCATTTTGGATTGAGGGGGCCACATGGGCCATGAATCATATGCTTCTTGACCTTTAAATACAGTTCTGGATATTGGCCAGGGTTAGGTATCTCTGAGGATATGATTTTGTCACATTGAGTTGGAGAAATAATTTTGTTGTGTTTCTTCAGCACTATAAGGAAGTGGGCATGAAGCGATCCCCTTTTTTGGAACTCTATGACATACGTGTAAGCTGATACCTCCCCATATATTTTTCTTTGGAACAGATCTATTTTCAGTTCATGGATTCGGCCATTTAAAATCCGTGCTATCAAATCTGGCCTATTTTGAACTTCATCTGCGTAGCATAATGACTCTTTTATTTCTGGCCAGTTTGGGTCGCATGTGATTGTTAGGAATAAGTCTGGTTTCCCAAATCGTTGTACAAGTTCCATGGCATCCATGTACCTCCGTCGCATATTTCGTGGGCCACAAATGAAAGTTACTGGTAGCACAATCCGTTTTCCAACATCAGCTCCAAATTGTATTCCCATCTCTATGCTTTGTTCCAAATCATTTAGTGTAGATGTTCGTTGGTTTGTTTGCTTTTGTCTGAAGTAGTCCAAGCGTTGTGTTTCCAATTTCACATACATATCAACTACAAATTGTTGTAGTAGCCTTCCTGTATGGAGTAAGAATGTCTCATTCAATGGTCGCATTTGTAGCTTGTATGCATAGTATTCTCGGGATGATACTCTGTTTTTCTTCTGTAGACCTTCTGTAAACTGCTCTTCTTCTGCCTCTATTAGATCTGTTGCACTTCCAATTGTATTTGATGTAATATTTATGTGGGCAGTAGCTTCATTTGTCATTAGTGTTTGCCCTGTGTTTCTTTTCTCAATGCCTTCATGCCAACCTGTTTCACCATGGGGGAACAGTAGGGGATATTGAAGAGGGTCATAACATCCATAATAATATTGAATGGTTTGTGATTGGCCGCCTTTTGCATAGACTCGAATGTGCCTGTTTTCACTTACCCCATTCCCATCGTCTTCTACCCAAATGGCTGCAACCTGTGATGCGGTGGGCATGTTGTATACTCTTTGGTCAAGGGTGGGATTTTTTTTAAGAATAACGCTAAATTCTTCTGCTGTGTTCATATACCTCAAATTGTGGAAGAATTTTGCATAGGGGTTTTCTGCAAGAGTACTGAGAATTACATCTATTACTTCCTTGTCCAGCCTTGTCCCATGGTAGGCCATGGTTTCTTGTGAGATTGTTTCTGTATCATAGAAGTACAACTGCAAATTTCTCAGAGGGCAACCATCTGGAAGCATGTCATTGATGAAATGGTATATTTGTCCTTGCACTTTGAATGTGTAGATGCCCTTATTTCGGCGACACAAGTCTGTTGCATAATTATGAATTCCCATCGAAGTGAAAGCAAAAGTGTTGTTGTATGTTCTCACGCACACTTGGAAATGTTTTGATAGATCATCGGCTGCACAAAATAGATTGCGTAATGGTACTGGTGTTTCTTGATTTGCAAGTACAATTTGACCTTTGGCGCAGCAAAATGTTGGTGGCTCATAGCAGTATCGGCGTGCTCCGTAATAGGTGCAATCATCCTTGAATTGTAATTTGTATGGAGGGATAAAATTTATGTTTATGTAGGGGTCATCCATTTCTCTTGTATTTGGTGGGTGACTTGTTTCTGATGATGTTCCTGATACATATATATATGTAAGATATATTTATAGATTTTGCAATTCTGTTAATGTTATTCGATGTGATTTAGTTGTATGCAAAGTATAAGACGAACCTTTATTTTCTGTGATTTTGCCTCTTGGTCGTCCGCGAGGTCTCTTTACACCAACTTGTTGTGGTTGTTGGGCTGATGCAGCTTCTTGCTGTTTCGCTTTCTCATTGAAAGCCAATCTCCTCCTGAAGTTATGCTGATCCAATATTTCACGTCGAGACCGCTGGCTCCGAGTCTCCATGATTGTATGGTGTGTTTTTGAATTGCAAAATTTACCTGCAATACTATTTGTTTATTCATTTCATAAATGAAATAGGTATGTAGGGAATTAATTTTATTCATATGGGCAATAACAAATAAAGTGTAAAACTATTGCTGTTTGACATATAGTGGCAATAACAAATAAACTCTAAAAAATAATTATGCGAGAGTTTTCATCTTTTTTAAAAGTATGAATTACAGTTATTACTGTTCCTCAGAGCAGTGCCCCTTATATTTGGTTATTACAGCATGTAAAGCCTACCATAGAACAATTTTTCTATTTTTTTTGTTTTTTTAGTTTTTACCTATTTTTTCATATTTCATGTATATATGTTTGTTTTTGAGATATACTGGTAATATTAAATAAAGTGTAAAAGGAATTGTAGCATGCATAACCAAAAACCAGGCCTAAACACCATAATCAAAAGCCATATACTAAACACCCTTTCCTTGACCGTAAGCCTGACCTTAAGTGTCATCCAAAAACTTAAAAATGAGCTCATAATCTACCTGAAAATAAACCTCAAGAAGCAGGTCTAAGAGAAAGTGCCATATACAATACTTAAAACCCATTATAAGAATAAAAACCAAACCCAAATGACATTTACCATACATACTGAACAATCATCCTAAGGCGATAAGTAGTTGAAAATAAGTGATTCCAGGTTGTATCATGTTTATCATCTCATTGAAAAGTGTTTGAGGGGAAAAATGACTTGTATGAGTAAAGGGCGCCTCTTCTAAGCTTATCAGATTGTAGCAGCAAAGGTATATGTCATAATAGATTTGAATACTTCTTTCACAACATTTTCCAAATCAGAACTGCTCAAATTAATAAAAAAATTTACGCAAAATTTATGAGTCTTAGCAAGTGTCGTTGTATGTGTGATCCATAAAGAAAAGAGGATGAATGGAAGGCAAAATTTTGATGGATAGGGATCCGGTGAAAACCTCATTTGAGGAATGGTCCAGACCAGGGCATTCCTTAGAACACTACCCCATGATATTTCATGCTAAGAATACTCAGGTAGATGTATCTTGTGTTAAAGTGTCAGTGTTTTTTTAAACTATAGTTTTTAACAAGATAGAACATTAACTATGCTGGAAGAATGCGCATTTTGCATACATACTGAACTATGCTCTTAATGGGTGAAATGATATAAGGAAGAATTTAGATTTAACGAACAGATTGTTAGTTGTTTTGTTATATCCATTCAAATGAAAACAAGTTGTTTGATCATTCTGCCCAGAATGATTTTTATGCCTTGTTATAGTTTGAAAATGTATGCATAGTTTACTCCTTATTTAAAAGTATGAATTTAAATTGTTTTTGAGTTTTAAATTCCTTAGAGCAGTACCCCTGATATTTGGTTATTACTTTATCTAAAGCCAAACACATCACAAATGTTATGTTATTTATATGTTACTTGTTAGTGTGTTCTTAACTTTATACCTATTGTTTCATATCTCATGTCTATTTCTTTGTTTTTAAGATATAGGGGGAATATGAAATATAGTGTAAGATAAATTATAGCATGCATAACCAAAAACCAGCACTAAAGATCATAATCAATACCCCGATAGTAAACACGAAATCCCTGTCCGTAAAACTGACCCTACGTCTCACCCAAAATCTTAAATATAATAAGTAGTGCCATACACCGTACCACTGAATACGAACATTGGCAGTGGTTTTTTCATAAGTATTTCCTTTTTTACTTTTCACAGTTTTACTATTAACTTTGATTGCCCAGTAAATATTAACATTTAATTTCCATAAAAGCATTGTTAAATAAAAAACATAGACACCAAAAGAAACAAAAATGTTACTAAGAAATAGAGAGAGAAATCCAGTTTAATGAAGATATGATTAACACATGTTGGGTTGTACGTGTGGTTACTTGGGATTAGGTTCTAGATGTAGGTTTTTTGGTTAGGTTTTGGGTTGGGATTTTGTGTTTTGGTTTGGTGTTAAGGCGTGATATTGGGACTGCTTTTAGGGTAGATTGTGGGTTGGGTTTATGTTTTTTTTTTGGGACTGGTTTTTGTGGTTGGTTTTATGATAAACTTTAGGTTGGGTTTTAACCTTTGGGTTTTGGGGTTCGGTCCATGATTTTAGTTTTTCCATTACATATAACAGGTAGTTGTTTGGGACGATATTTAGTGACAATGAAAGTTATGGATTGGATTTTAATTTTTCTAGGTCTGGTTACTTGGTTTTTGGTTCTACATTTGGGTTTTTTGGTAAGGTTGTGGGTTGGGATTTTGATTTTGGGTTTGCTTTTAGGCTAGGTTGTGGGTTGGGTTTTGCTTTTTTTTGTTTGGGACTGGTGCTTGAGGTTGGTTTTAGCATACAGTCTAGGTTGGGTTTTGACTTGGGTTTAGAGTTTAGGTTGGTGTTTGAAGCATAAGTTTACTTTAAACATTAGGTATCGCAGGTTGGTTGTTGAGAGGATATTGATTGACAATGTTGGTTGAACTACAGTATGTTATAATAAAAATTAGTATGTAATACAAAAATACTTAAAATTTAAGCATCTCAAACTGGAAAAGGTTTTTAGAATTTGCAATAGAGAAGTCCACGGAAAACCAACTCACAAAGGTTTTTAGATTTTGTAACAGATGTGAGAATATAAAATTTACATTAGGTTTCCAGATCTGCCAAAAAGTCATAACGCAACTCATACTGTACACAAAAACTCTCACCTCAAAACATATCCCATATGCAGAAGCCAAAACCATACCTACCCTAAAACAAACCCCAAAGTCAGCCTAGTTCTCTAAACAAGGAAACAGAATCCCAACACATGAATAAGGTGTTTGATGCTGTGTATATTCAGGTACATAAATATTGTTCTAAAGTGTCTGTGTCATAATTTAAACTATAGTTTTAACCGAAAACAACATTAAGCACGCTAGAAGAATGTACACTTAACATACATACTGAAGTATGATCCTAATGTGTGAAGTCATATAAGGAACAAGGCATATGTATTTTTCCAACCTAGATCGAGACCCATCGAAGATGCATAGAAGAAGCAAGAGGGCTGGGGAAGAAGCAGAATAAGAAGAAGAAGAAGAAGAAGAAGAAGAAGAAGAAGAAGAAGAAGAAGAAGAAGAAGAAGAAGAAGAAAAGAAAAAGAGGTCAGAAAAGAAGAATAAGAAGAAAAGAAAGAGGTAAGGGAAGAAGAAGAAAGAGAGGGTAAGAAGAGAAAAACCAAGAGGAAGAAAAGAAAAAGAAAGAGAGGTCTGCAAAGAAGATGGAGAAAAGAAGAGAAAAAGTGAAAGTGGAAGAAGAGAAGAACCGAGAGGGGGAGGAGAAAATTGCAGTGAAAGAAGAGGAGAAGATGTTACCTTGGAAGGGGAAAATGATTTCAGCCTAAATAACGTGGACGGCAGAATCAGGTTTTAATGGCCTTATTTTCCTTGTTGAAACAACTTGTTTTCCTTTGACTCACAATATCCAATTTAGGCCAACAACAAAACACTTATAGAAATGATTTCCAAAAATCATTTTCCCCTTTTCCAATAGTTAATGATTATTAGAAATTCACCAAAAAGATTCATTTAAAAGAGGGAGTCATGAAGAAGGGCGTACCTGGTACAAATTGTAGGGTGCCAGAAACTTCGTATTAAGAGGCCACGAACTTCCTATCAATACCAGTGCAAAAGATGATAACTGACAACCAGCAATTTGTTGGCAAGACTTGAATTAAGAATTTCAGTTGATAGCAAGGGATTGGATGTGATGTTGAATTGAGAGAACTAAAGAAACATAGAATCCAGACAAGTAAATAAACAGAACAACGCATGTGTAAATTGTGGGTGCTATGCAGAATATGATTCAAGGATAAAATGTAAATTATTAATATCCGAGAGTCAATACAATGTACATCCACGAAGTAAACATACAATGCATCGGGGCATACCCCTATAAATCAAAAATAAAGAATGGCACACACGCCAAAGGCACGCACGCCCAATCAACAAAACTAAAGAAACAAGCACAAGAGAAAAGTACATCACACAGAGACATGATCAGCACCATCACCAGGCTTGTCCTCGTCATCATGGATCGTCAACCTCAAAAGATTATCAAAAGGAAGTTCTTTCCTCGTCAAAACTCCAAAGGTGAAGCACCATCGGAGGGCCTTATGAAACATCAAGACACCAAACCTAAGGGTTCATTTGCGTCATTGTTGCCACTACAACGACAAGTCCTCAACACGTGTAGGATCAACAAGTTCACCCTCACGAAAGAGATGCCATGACCCATGTCCACGAGTTCATCAAAGGCCAAAGTGCTAGAGTAAACTCAACCGAATCAGAAACAGAGACGGCAATAGCAGATGGCTCAAGAAACTCTAGTGGACCAGGCCCGAAGTCATAAAGCACTTGAAAAACACCCAGTCCGGTATCAAATCACACACATGGGTAAAGGAGTTGCCAACATAACTCAACTATCACACCAGGGGGGGTGCCAACGTACCCTTCCCTCTATGGTGTTGAACATTGGAATCGCAGATTCACAATGGCCTCCCAACCAGTCGAGAGGCAGAGAGAATGTTTAGTATCCCTCCCAAGGTGTTCATCGACTCCAAACTGAATGAGAGAAGGCCAGTTCATGGCTCACCAATGGTCCAAGCAAATGGACCTTCAGGCAGCCCTAGCATGTGAATGGTCCAAGAACACACTTATCCACCCAAAGACGTCCTCAAAAGACCCACGTCAAAACAGCTATAGCCCCGGGGATTCAACATAACCAAAGCCACGGTCTCACCCAAGGAGAGGCCTGAAAAGGTTCAAGTAGACTGCACATTCAGCTATCCCAAACAGCATGACAAAACCAGCACCATAACAGACCAGTGAAGCACAGCCGCAGGGGAAAAAACGAAGAACATGAACAGTAACTCGAGCATCCAAAAATCAAGGTGACCAAATTCAGTTATATGAATAAAAAATCCAACAACAGATGATTAATGGCCCCTGAATCACGATCCCAATACCAAAAAATGGGGGACAAAATGAGCCGGAAACATGGTTAAACCTGGACATGAAGGCAGCGCTGTGAACAGTACCACGAAGTCCCAAATTTGCTCAAATCGCAGGTTCCTTCAAATGGAATGAAAATCCAATTGATGGTCATGAAAGAGCATCCCATGTCGCTCATAATCCCCCAAAAATTTGCCTTGAAGAGGGCCTAAACCGAGGTGAATTCAACCTGCAAGTGCCGCCGATGAACAGTAGCACGCGAGAGTTGACCTGCGATTATCCCCCAATCCAGCAGCGGAATCATGAAATTGAGCTCAAGAATGGATTCCCAAGCCTCAAGCGATCCTAGAGCTCAAAGAATCGCAGCAAAACATCAAGAAATTCATGGTGAAAGCAAGGATTAGCATCGCCAGTGAACAGTAACTCGAGTTGCTGCCCAGCGTGCGAGAATCCTATAGGCTTTTATAGGATTCAAGAATTCATGGGTGTATGCTTTTATAGGCAGGTGATAGGCTTTTTAAATGTAATAATAGGCAGCATTTAAAATGTTCACAACATTTCAAATTGGGGAAATGACCATCCTACACACCCCACCCTTTCTACCAACCTTGTCTCCACTCATTTCTCCACTACATATTTATCTCTACCCATTCTCTACCCACCCTCTAATTTTAATTTTCTTGCCTCCCTACCACATGTTTATGTAGGGGGGCATGGGTGGTAGCAAGGGTGAGGGGTTTTTAGCATTTTCCTTAGGGAAATTCAAACCTCACATTTAAGTAGAGTAAATGTGGGTAATATAGGTGTAATATTGCAATGATTGCAAGCATTTATTTTTAATTGAAATATCCAGATCTCTATGGGAAAAATTAATTAATGTAAAAGAGATTCAAATTCTTAATTTTAAATTCGAAATGTTAAATTTTAAAGACAACAATGATTGTTAAACTTCTTAATGATAACATATTCAGTAAGAATGATCAAGCTGAAATAACGTATTGCACATTCCATTTCTATACACGTATAAATGATCACCTCACTTATTTAAACTTCTCTAGAAATCATCTTGTAGGATTTCAAACTACATTACATGAGTACTACAATGTTGATAAGGTACTACAATATGACGCTGATGTTCGCAGTCATACACCAATAAATTAATTTTGAAAGACTTTCATATATTTCTAACCTTATGTGTAGAATAAACATGTACCTTATGATGGGGCCACTTGTTTTATATTTGTAGCAGTTTACTCGTGTCATAATTTGCTAACTGTGTACCTTTGCAATGGTTTGGATAGAGCAACCATTATCTGCAGTAAAAAGCGAACAACGGTCAGAGGCAAATAGTCATATAATAAATGGACCATTTTTCTTAGACATAAAGCATTTAGCATAACTGGAACGAAATGAACGTATAAGTTTATTTGAAATCTTTTCTTCAAAGCCTTCAACACGTAAAGTAGGAAGAAAAAATATTACTCCCTACTCGTGAGGCATCAACGAAATTGTTTTACATTAGCAAATGGCTACGGGTTAAACTTGGAAACCTTTTTCACCGTTTTAGGGGTTCGTAAAAGTTTCCAGATTCTTAGGGCTTCATCACCTGGAATACATGAACACTACAGCCAACTCGACCCTGCATCACAAACATTATTGAATATATTAATTATGTACGATGCGCAGCTACAGAAATCTCTTTTCATATTAATTTTGTGATAATGAGAACAGTAATAGTTCAACCTGCAGGATATAAAGAATTCAAAATGCATGTCGTGTAAGCTCTGGCATTCTCACCATTGATGTGAAGACATTGTGTTATTTAGCAGGTGGAGTTGGAAAAACAAATAGCAGTAGATGATCTCTCTCATATATAGAGAAGATTATAATTTCCCTGTAAAGTGTAGGAAAAACAATAGTATCTGTGAATATTGCAAGTCACAAGAAATTCTATATCTTTCATATACTGAACTTTATTTAATGAATACAAAAATGTAAGATCCCTTTTCATATGTAACATGAAAGAGGCTGGTACAATATATAACCCTTTTATTCCTTGATAGAGTAAACTTTCAGAGTTTTAAGTGAAGAAATAAATACGTAACATCAACTACCATTCAAAATGTTGATGGTATACACCAAATTAAAAATAATATCATCCAAATACAAAAAGTTTAATTGGAAATAATGGTAAAGGGAAAAAGTACTCAGTACTCTCAACATAGTCTTTAAAAAATGCTGAAAACTATTTTAAGAATAAATATAGCAACCACATAATTCTATTTTTTTGGTTTTTTCGCTGAATTCTCTGGGGCTGTTTCTTCTCCTGGCAGAGCATGCACAACGTCTTCATGTTCTGCATCATTCTCATCAAATGTCAGCCGTTACCGGGTTGGTCCTTCACCACTTCTTTCCCTTTCCTTTTCGGCACTCATAATGCGCTCAGGGAATACAATATCTTCACACAACCCATTCACTGTGCAATTCCTCCTATTTGGCCCTTCAAACTTTTTGTTATCAAACCTCAATTCACAAGCAAATGTGATACGATTTATCTTCTTTTGAATTTCGCTAATGTCTATTGCTCCTGAACGGTGAATGGTGTTGGAAATGGATAACAACCTCTTGAAATCTTCGTCAAACATTGTTGCCTCTATTTCACCAGTCTCATCACTCAATTGGACTTGGATTTTGTTCATGTAAGGTATGTAGATATTTTTATCCAAAATTAAATATACTACGTACTTCATGTTATGAAAAAAAATATTGCTCTTAAAGTAACCTTTTCTCACTCCTGGCTGACAAATTCCCACATTCCAAACATGTGAAAGTAACTCCTTCTGGTGCTGTGGTTTTCCGATTGCAATAATCACATCCAATATAGTAGCTGCCCTCATTGTCAAGGATTTTGATATCAGCTGAAACCCATACCCCTTTACCCTAAACGTAAGGTTAAACGTGGTAGTTGTATGTTGTTCGATACAGAATTGTAAGGATTTTATAAATGTCATTTTATTTGAATGGGTGAACCATACCGGAGAATTTGATGTAGAAATGTCGCCAATTTTGACCTTCGCACGTCCAGGCGGGTAAGCAAGTGCTATCAAAGAATTTTTATATGCCTTTATTTCAATGTAGTTGTTTATAAGCTTCAAGCTTTCATCCCTCCTAGTAGTGCATTTTATACAACATAAATTGACAAGTGTGTGATCTCTTGTAATAGCTATTGAAATGACAGTATAGTATTACCATTTTTTCCACCGCTTACACGTGGGATCTGAAGGATTAACTTCAAATGCAGAATCATATCTTGTGGAGAGTGACACACCTGTACATGTGCATGTTTCCCCAATACTTACTACGATCTGCTTTGTGTGGTTATGAATATATGTTTTTCATAAATAAACATTACCATTGAAGGGAGTAACGATCACCCTTTTACCCAAAATTATTGGGTGTCTCCCACTCTCTAAAATGGATGTTATATCTCGGCCTTGATTGGTTGCGAAATCCTCCCAAAGAGTTAACAGAACTGGTTTCATTCTTTTAAAGATGAAAGTGAAAATGTTAGATATACACAATGTTAAATAATTAGAATAACTATGTCATACTTACTCTTCGTTTACAAGCATGAAATCATGTGCATTTTTGACATCTCCACGAATAGAGATATACTCTCTGGGCATTCTCTGAATGACAATGGCCATGAAATCTGTATGCAGCAAACATTTAAAATTTTAGATATCACATCATTACGCTTTTCCATATTATGTTAATGAAAATTAATATAATTCACATACTAATGGGGGTTTTTGACCCGCATAAGTCATAGAAGTCAAAGAATGGTGTGAGGATTGTGTCTGTCTCATTCGTTGCTTGAATTTGTTCTGATTTTGGGGCTGCCTCAATCCAAGTGTTTTTACTCAACATCCAAATGTAATTATAGTGTGTGGATGGGGGATCACTATACTTGTTAGGCATGACAGCAACATTGCTTATGTAATACGTGTTTTTGACGTCGAGTATCTTATCAATTTGTTGAATGTCACCACTATTTGCGAGAGCAAGAACCTTGGTACCCTGTGTGGAAAACGTTGAATGGAACATAATTAATACAAGTAATATGTACACTTTAAGATTGATTCTTTTATAAGCTTTATAAACTTACCTCCTCATCTTGCAATATAAAAGGCCGGTACTTGTTAGGGCTCGCCATTGAGTCTTTGATGTTCCGTTTCTCCACAACTATGACCTTACATGTCCAATCCTTTATGTTGTCATTTATTCCACTGATCATTCTTGTCTCCATAACTAAAATTATTTATGAAAAACAGTTTTAATAATTTGAATAACCTTGTAGATCATTATCATATGATACGATTTCAGATTTTTGGTATACATAAGATATAAAAATAACAGTTGTGCATAACAATAAAAGTCTTGAAAATAACAGTCTTGAAAATAATGCATCTAATTTAAATTCAATAATAGAAAGAAACAACAGTATGAAAATAAACAGTATAAAAACTATCCAAATAACTTGTAAACAGTCTTTTGATATTCAAACAGTTTTTTGAATCCTATGTATTTCATACTTGATATCATAAAAAATATAAAAACTATCGAAATAACTATGCACAACAGTATGTATTTCATACTTGATAATAAATTGCTGATTGTCAGTTATCAACTTACAAGGATATAAAAATAACAGTCAAAATTATGATAAATAGTATCAAGTATTATTTTCAAGAATGTTATCAAGTATGAAATACATAGGATATAAAAAATACATAGGGCATAAAAACAGTCTTTTGATATTCAAAATTATGATAAACAGTATTATTTTCAAGACTATTATCAAGTATGAAATACATAGGATATAAAAATAACAGTTGTGCATAAAATTATAGTAGTTACACTGAAAATAATGCATCTAATTCAAATTAAATAATCATTTTACTCCAGCCAAAAGGACCCTAAAACATAATGTCATTTACGCATGGCAATTTATTAAGTGAAGGCACAAACTATACCTAGAAGGCAATACCAGGCGAATAGAAGGCAATAACAGGCAAATAATCCTAAATAATCAAACTACTGAGTACTTTATGTCAATAGCAGGCAATAGTAGAAATACATAGGATTAAAAATAATAGTTGTGCATATAATTGTGGTTGTTAAACTGTAAAAATAATCCATATATTTTAAATTAGCTGAAGAATGGTCTTCTAACCTGTTGCACCTTCAGCCGTACCTCTAGGTCAAAATTATTCTTCTTGAATCTTGACTTGCAATAATAGAAACAAAGAACAAGAAAAACAAGCCAAATAACTCATAAGATTATACCTAGGAGGATTCTTGGAGATGGTGCCTCATCCCATCTCTCAAAATTGAATATAAAATTGAATATAAATAGCCCCTTTAGAAGATTTTGAAATAAAAACGTCCATGCTGAAATAATTGGGCAGGGGTTATTAACGGAATGTACCATAAATATAAGGAATCGGGAAAAAAGTTTCATTCATACCGGCGAATCTGCGACTAAGCATATTTGCTAGAATTAGCTTGTTATTACGATTTTGTTTGCTGCTGCATCGCCAGGAATTCCGTGTATTCATGTAATTGCCTAGGGTCTGTAACGCAACGGAGAAAATCCGGAAATCCAGGGATGATTATGCTGGCAATTACAATCGCACAAGAATCATAATCCTTTGCTTTGCTGAGGGACTGGCGGCAATTACGGCCATTTCATCGGGAAGACAGGATGTTGGGCAAGAGAAAGAGATTTCGAGCGAGTAACGATTGAAATAATGGCGTAAGGGTAGTTTGTGATAAAAAAAAGCTTCGTACAACGAAAGAACCAATGGGTACATGTATTTTGGACGGAAAATCTACACATTATTTTAAGGGTACCTAACCGTGCTACACATTTATAAGATATGTAATATATATATATATATATATATATACACACACACACACACACACATACATACATACATACATACATACATACATATCAAGGATCTGCAAAAGGCCTACTCTCTAAGAATATGGTGGAAGGCTCAGACGGGCAATAATATATGGGCCTTATTCATAAGAGACAAGTATCTTAGGAGGAATTCATTCCGGGAAAAAAATAAGGGATTCCCCTAATTGGAAGAGAATTTGTAGAGTCACAAATATAGCAGAGGAACACTCAGGTTTGCATAATGGAGTTATGCAGTGGGATGGGGGAGAGTTCACACTTAAACAAGGATACAATGCATGCAGGGAATCGGGGAATTCTCAACTGAGTTACAAATTGGCATGGCACAAGCTTCAAATCCCAAGTGTTAAAATATTCCAATGGAAAATCCTACATGACATCTTACCTTTCCCACAGCTATACATCAAAATTGGCTTTCACCTACATTCACAATGCCCACTCTGCAAATCATGGGAAACAAATGTTAACCATACCCTTCTCCATTGTGATTTCAGCATCGACATTTGGAACTTCTTTGCTAACCTCCTACAAGGACCTAGAGCAAGAGAAGGTATCACACTGAGACAACATTTCCTAGAATGGGGTCTTAGAGCAAATAGTAAGACACAAAGAGGTAACTTGAGAATGGTTATACATGGTATTATAGCGTGGAACATATGGAAAATATACACTGCAGCAATCTACAATGAAGATAGCCCTGCTATGTCTACAGCGCTAAAAGGAATTAAAACAACCATTCAGCAATGGAATTGGCTACATAGGAAAAAGAGCTGGATGATCAGAGACCAAGAATTATACGACTTGGGGGTTGAAATCTTCAGCCTCAGTGGGAAGTACTTACATGTGGAGAAGATTGGGATTCATAGCAGGCATTCGATTAGGAGGAGGGGAGTCAACAACGATTTCACTGAAGGAATTTCCCCATAGAAGATTCTTCTATACTTGAGATGTTGGGAATGTAGAGTTATTGTTTTTTACTCTCTCCGTCCCAATTTGATTACAAATTGGGGTTTACGATAAGAAATATTGCACTTTTAAAACTATTTTATTTATAAATTGGTATATTGATAAGAAATAAAAATTACATATTAAAAAATTATGTCAAAAATTCTACAAAATAAGAGGTGATAAGAATATTTTATTTTATCCAATACGTAATGAAATCGCGTAAACAAACAGAAGTTATTGAGAGAAGAGAAAAAAATTGTAACAAAAGTTACCCTCCCCATAATATTTCTTCTAAACAAAATATTTTTTTAAAAATGAATTTCTAAAAGTCAAAATAATTTTTTTATCTTTTTAGAAAGGGAATTTAAAATGTCTTTGTAAAGGCCAAAATATATTTTTTTTAATATTTTTAAAAAATGTTTAAATGGGCGGGTAATTAATAATTAAGTAAATATATTTGATGAATATGGGCGGGCCTGTTGGCCTAGATGGGCTAAAAGTAACTTCCAGATCCGCCCATATACAATTCGGGCTTGGGCAGACCCGCCCATTTGGGTACTAAAGGTTGTCCATATCCGCCCTTTTTAAAGGGCAGGTTGGGCGGGCCGAACGGGCCGACCCTTGTTTGCACAGGTCTAAAATCTTCCAAATCTCTTTCTATTATCCTTATCAAAGTGTTATGGCTTCCCTTCTCACATCAACCAACAAACCGTCTTTTTCTCCACCACTCCCGACAACCATAGTTGTTTCTGTTGTGCTGTTGTTCCTCCTCCAACAAACCACCAATGTCTCCTGCGAGCTTCACCTCCTTCCCGCCGTTGTATCCCAAGGCGTCGTTTGCGTTGACGGTAGCCCGCCCGCCTATGATTGGGAAGCCGGGAAAGGCAGCCACGGGGCGAGCAATTGGTTAGTTTACCTCCAGGGCTCGAGCTGGTGCCTGAACACCTCCGCCTATCGCACTCCCGATGGCGCCGTCCAAAGCTGTGCGGAACGGGCAAAGACCCACCTTGGTTCTTCCAGCCGCATGAACCTTTTGAGTTGTCCAGCCACCCCATTCTTTCTCCCCAGTCCAATGATAGTTTTTCTATGATTGGAACCGGGTGGTGGTGAGATCATGTGATGCGGGATCCTTTTCTGGCGACGCCGACATGCCCGATCCTGTCACGGGTCTTCACTACCGTGGCGCAAGGATATTCCGCGCTGTCGTGGAGGACCTGATGGCGAAGGGGTTGAAAAATGCCTGGAATGTCCTCCTTGCCGGGGGTTCTTCCTGCGAGCTCGGGGTCATGGTGCACTCTGACACGTTCTGGCGCTTATTCTCGAGGAATGTCAGGGTGAAGAAGTGTCACACTGACAGTTCCCTCTTCCTCCACGTCGGAGATGTTAGTTCCATGGTGTTGGCTAATCTTTTGGCAAAATAGAATTCCATATTTGTTAGGTGTTTTACTAGGTAGAAACCTCTATTTGTTAGGAGAGGTTTATGTTATTTAGACTTCTAGACTTGCTGCAGTTTTCGAGAGTGACACAGAAGATGCTACAGCACGATGCTGCAACACACTATTCGGGATCAAAGGTCTGAGCACAGGATTTTAAACTGCAATCTGAATTAGAGACCTATTGGGATTGTGATTACATGATAATAACTCCAACTATACATGCTAAGGAATCCCAACTGTTTAGGCTACTTTTGGATCAAGATTAAGGAAGTAGAGTTCACGCCAACTTCTACAATCCTATTCCTACTAGGATTGTGCTAAGAGAAGCCTATAAAAACGCAGGAGGTCCCTGGGAATTACTTAGAGCGATTGAGAGGGAAAACAAAGAATGTACGCTGATGTAGGGCGTTCCCATCGCGTCCCGGAGCTTCCTATGCGTGAAGAAGGTCACGATCTACATGAAGGAGGAGATCTTCAACGCCAAACAGATCGTGACGTCCAGAAGATGAACTAGAGCTTAAGGAGAGGGATGCCAACACGTTTGTCCTTGTGATCTCGGTGGAGATGTGATAGCCGAAGCGTATCTGAACAGAGTTCGGGTTAGAAATCCTAGATTAGAAGTTTTGTCCTAGCAATTCGGAGAAGGGTGTCTCATCATGTTGTTATGTACCGGTGTAACTTGCATCTAGTGATTTAGTGGAGGGCTATTACACGGACGTGGGCCCCGCAGACTAGGAGAGTTCTCCGAACTGCGTAAACATATCTGGTGTTATTTTTTACGCATTTTATAGTTACAGAATTCTGCCCAGTAGACGCTGTAACGCTACCTGCATCATCTGCTTCTGTGTGCGTGCTTGTGACAAAGAAGTATTATAGCACATTGTCCATCATCTGTTACTGTGACAGTGCTCCAGCGTCTTCTCTACAGCATAGTGGATTGATTTGTTTGCATAACTCTTGATTGGTGATTTCCGCGGCGCCCCCACGAACTTACAGGAGAACCCCGTCGGGCGAGGTTCTTCAACGACGTCTTCGGAAACGTTGTGGGTGTGCACCGTCTAGATAATGCGTTGCCTGGACGGTGCACTTCGAGAATAGGCGTGCAGGCCTTTTTCTTCCCGCAGAACCTGGTGCGGTATATTGAATCGCCGTTGTTCATTTTGAACTCGGAGTTCGATTCGTTCCAGGTGACGAACACGTTCTCCAAGTCCTTGCATGAGAATGTCATGCACCACAACGTTAGCCAGAGCGACATGGCACTCCTCCGAGACTTCCGAGCCCAAACAATCGGAGCACTGCCTCGACAGAGCAGCACGTGTTGGGAAATTGATTAAATATTCAAAAGGGAACAAAGAAAAAGAAAGGTTCAAGGTTCACACTATAACACCTACGCATGACTTTTTTCTTTGGGGGTAGCAATGATCTCACGGGATAAGTGAGGTGAAGCTACAAAATTTTTGATTATTTAATCAAGGCGGAGTTTGTTGGGAAATTGATTAAATATTCAAAAGGGAACAAAGAAAAAGAAAGGTGCAAGGTTCACACTATAACACCTACGCATCATTGCTTAGTTGTTTCATGACTAAGGGGAACACACTAAATAATAGGAGTAAAATAATATGGAGTACAAGCTCAATTTGTGGCCAGGTTCATTGTACAAAGAAGATGGGTTCTTCTTGGTGATGAGGCCCCATAATTGATTGATGGGTATTGTTTTATTATGGGTGGTGTGAGTTACGAAGCATTATAAATGGGTATAGTGAGAACTTTGTGTGTGTGTGTTNGCAAGGTTCACACTATAACACCTACGCATCATTGCTTAGTTGTTTCATGACTAAGGGGAACACACTAAATAATAGGAGTAAAATAATATGGAGTACAAGCTCAATTTGTGGCCAGGTTCATTGTACAAAGAAGATGGGTTCTTCTTGGTGATGAGGCCCCATAATTGATTGATGGGTATTGTTTTATTATGGGTGGTGTGAGTTACGAAGCATTATAAATGGGTATAGTGAGAACTTTGTGTGTGTGTGTTTTACACTTTTACACACCAAGGAAGAGAGAGAAGAGGGTTCTACACAAGAATACCACCGGGAAATCCAAGGGGTCTTGATGAGTGTGGGTGAGTGTAGAGAGTAACTGGTTTAGTTACTCAGAAAAATACATCCGGTCTTAAGATGTGGAAAGATCTGCTTTTAAGTGTCTGGAATTTAGTCTTGTAAACAGGGGAGAGTATTTGTATATTGTCCTGAAATAGTGGAAATATAATTTTTTCTCTCATATTTTCTTCTTGTGTTTGTTCTCTCATTTTTCTGGTGTTCTCAATATTTTTTGGTATCTTACGCGCTTAAAATCCCAACAATTGGTATCGGAGCTCGGTTGCGCTGGGCAGGAGGGATTTGTAAGCAGTAAAAGGAGAAATTTTGAGAACCCAGGGACTGGTCGGTTTTGGCCAGAAGGCGACCATGGGACTTCAAAAAAAAAGTGGATGGCATGAGGACCGGGTACGAAGCAGCATGCTGGCTTTGTGAAGTATGGTGCGGGAACAGGAGATCAGTGGTCTAGCGGATTGAAAAACTGTGGTTTATGTCTTGTGTCGAAAGTCTTCCCAGCAAGAAGAGGTCGGGCGGCGTGTTCCGCAGGTGTTGCTGCGGCGGTGCAAGATGGGCAAATCGAAAGAAGCTAATTGCTAGAAGGGTGGTCTCAAAGAGTGTTAACAAAGGTGAGTTTTTTATTTTTTTATAGCTCGGGGTGGAGGGTTAAAACTCTAAGGAGCTAAGGCAGTGACAAAGATCTTGACGGGGTCGGTTGTGGTGGAGTCACGGTTTCAACGGCAACTGAAAGTGGCATGGGATCTTGCGGTATTGAGCAAGGTGGAGCCACGAAGGCAACACATGGTTGTGGAGATCTTGTGGACTTGGAGCAAGATAGATTCACGGAAAAATATTTCCATGGTGGTGGTGATATCGGTGGATTGATCGAGGTGGAACCGCGAGGTATTTTTTTCTTCTTTGAGGTTGGCGGTGATCTTGAGGAACAAATCGAGATGGAGCCAAGGTAATTTTTTCTTTGGGGGTAGCGATGATCTCACGGGATAAGTGAGGTGAAACTACAAAAGTTTTGATTATTTAATCAAGGTGGAGTTTGTTGGGAAATTGATTAAATATTCAAAAGGGAACAAAGAAAAAGAAAGGTTCAAGGTTCACACTATAACACCTACGCATCATTGCTTAGTTGTTTCATGACTAAGGGGAACACACTAAATAATAGGAGTAAAATAATATGGAGTACAAGCTCAATTTGTGGCCAGGTTCATTGTACAAAGAAGATGGGTTCTTCTTGGTGATGAGGCCCCATAATTGATTGATGGGTATTGTTTTATTATGGGTGGTGTGAGTTACGAAGCATTATAAATGGGTATAGTGAGA
>OOIL02004368.1:1510456-1572189 GCA_900332095.2 Cuscuta campestris | reverse complement strand
GATCCGTTGGCAGCACTGTAGCAAATTGCCAATTTAAATTCAAATCACCCCTAATCACTTCCTAACGGCATTTAACGTCAAAAACTGAAATTTTAACATTCCAAACTCCTATATAAACCCCCTTTAAGCCTCATTTTAAAAAAAACTTCCCAATTAATTCTAAAGCCTCTTTCTCTATTCTTGAGTGTTCTTAAAGCCTTGTTCTTATTTTTCTTACACTTTTGAGTAAAAAGCTTTCATCTTTTTGTACACTCACACACAAGGGCATTTGTGCTTCATTATTTTATATCTTGCCTATAGGCTTTTGTTGTTGTTGATTTAATCTTTTGTTCTTCTCCTACCCAACTTACATTTGTTATCATTTTGGTAGAGAAGCAACACCAATCTTTTTATTGATTTGTAAAAAGGTGTGGATAGCCTCTAAATCCTCATTGTAAGGTTGAAGATAGCCTTAAAATCTTCGGTTGTAAACGGTTGAGATAGCCGTAGTAAAATCACATTTGCTTATTGGCAAGGGTTGTTTGCCAAACCTCATTTGAGTCTTCTTAGTGAAGCCAAACAAGTTAGTGGAGGTTAAATCCTTGAGGAGGAGCCTCGAGGTACTGGAGTAGGGAGTTCCCGAACCAGTATAAAATCGCCAGTGTCGTATTTTTTATCCTTTATATCCTTCTTGCTCTTTTTCCGCTACTACTTTGCGCATAAGTTTTTGTTTTCTACGAAAAATTTGCAAACACCCTAATTCACCCCCCTCTTAGGGTGTAAACCGACTTCCACTGGCAGGCGAAACGACGGGTCTGCAGCCGACTGATTGCAACGGTTGATGCGCGACACGTGGCAAAAATCAATGTTTGAAATTCAAATTTCAAAAATTTTAGGCGGGAAGAGCCAAAATTTCAAAATTGGAGTCTTATTTCAGACTTTTTACTTCCCGCTCATGACAAATTGCATGACCGAGAAGTGGAGGGCTTATTGATGGGTGTATTCCACCCACGACCGGTCAAAGGAGAAGACCAATTAGTTGACCGGTCAATCTCAAAAGTTTTGGAAGGGAAACTTAAATCGTCAGCAAATCGATATGTAATCAGCCCAAAGATGACCGGTATACTTCACGAAAAAGTATACCGGTCAAACTACTTTGTCACCCTATTTTTCCCTAACTTTGATGATTTCATCCCAAGGAGATTACCCGGTGTAGTTTCTAGGGTTGGAAAGTGTCGGCAGAAGAGAATCTAAGAGGGCTTGGCGTGTAGCGACCCATGTCAGTAGAAGACAACTGGAGATGCTGAAGAATCCATCCAAGGCACTACTCGACAAAGGGAATAATCCCCCTCACAAGGCGACAAGGCAGCTCGAGGACGAAACCAGTCACCTCGCACCACATCAGCAGCATGCCCCCACGTGGGCGCACGTGGTCTTGTCCCCCATAGCCTAGTATAAATACTCATGTAAACCTCAGAAAGAGAGATCCGAATTCACTCTCTCTAAACTCCCTTGTAAAAGCACCCGTGCATTCTCCGTTATAATATAAATTGGGCTACAGGTGTTCCACCTAAAGTCCTACCGGTCAATCTGCGTGTTTTTACCTTTCTCACTTTACCAAATCAAGCAAACTATTCTAGACCCGATCTAGTATAGTTTGACCGGTCAAGTAATTTACACCATCATTTTTGGCGCCACCCGTGGGACCGTTAAGGTTTCTTCTCTTCTAAACACAAACCTACCCACAAAAACACCATTCAAAATGTCTTCAAGCCAACAAATCAACGCTACTTCCACTCAGGTGCAAGCCACCAATGAGGGTACCAGCATCCCTGTGGCTGCTACCCTGCCGGTCATTTCTGCCCCAGTGTTGCCTTTGGGTCTGAGCTCTGTCCCAACGCCTAGCGTGATCAGCCCATTCACGACCCTCGTCCCTTCTGCTAGACCGAGGGTCACGTTCCCACCAAGCATGACTCAGTTCATGAATGACCCTGCCAACCTACAAGCCATCCAGGGCTTTGGCCAGGTCATGGCCATGTGCCAACAGAATGGGGGGATGCCTTTTCTTCCTGGTATGTTCCCGTTCGCTCTTACAGGCGCGGGAACCGTGCCCCTACAAGCTCCAATGGCAGTGACGTCGTTCCAGACGCCGATGCCACAACCATCACCCTTCCAGCCGTAGCTGGTCAGCACCATGGCCCCTGTCAACTTGACTCGCGCGCTTAACGCTGCAGGGCCGTCGCGTCCCCCGCAAGGTACGAATCCGCAAGTCACCCCTGATGGTCATTGCGTCTCAATTGAGAGTGATGACGGCGAGTGGGACATTCCGAGGGCCCACAAGAAGAAGAAGGAAAAAACTATCCGCCCAGCAACTTCCCGAAACTCCGCCTTCGAAAGGCTAGGGGACAGGGAAGAGGGCCAAAGAAAGTCAGCCAAACAGAGGCTGGGGCAGAGCGTCGCCCATGTCAGCGCATTTGCCCGGTTAGGTGAGGTGCGGGAGGCCGAGCCTGCCCGCACCCGGCGCTCCCGGTCAAACCGGCAGGAGCCAGCGAGGACGAGGGCCTCGCATTAGGAAGAGGAAGCAGAGAGCCAGCCCAGGTTACCGGTGGCGAACCGGGTTAACCATCCCAAATGACCGCGTCCAATAGATGGAGGCAAAACTGGAAAGGCTGGAAAAGAAGGTCAGGGAAAAGAATGACCGGGACAAACCCCTGGCGGGGTCCCCGTTCACCACAAGGGTCCATCTAACACCCTTCCCACGAAAGGTCAAGATCGACGCCCCTAGATTCACCAGGAAGGAAGATCCGGAAATCTATCTAGACTCCTTTAACCAGAGTGCGACCATAAACGGTTGCACCGATGAAGAAAAGTGCCTTCTTTTCTTCAAGACCTTGCGGAACCGAGCCACTGAATGATTCAATAAGCTTCGCCCGGGAAGCATTGATTCGTTCAGTGATTTGGCCTCAAAGTTTAAGGCCAAGTTCCAGGAGAATTGTACTAAGAGGAAGAAATTCACCTATCTTAGTACAGCCGGGCAGAGGGAGTCTGAGAACCTTACTCAGTTCCTTACCCGGTGGAAGGAAGAGGTAGACAAGGTGGAAGAGATGGATGACAAGACCGTCTTATCCCTCCTCTTGAATGGCTTGCGTGCCGGGGAACTATACAAGGAGTTCTGCCGGAAACCCCCGGCCACGTACCAAGAGGCCTACCATACTGCATGGGAGTTTGCTGAGGCTGAAACTCAACTCCGGGCGAAGAAAGAAGCCGAGCATGGTTACAAGCCCAAGCCGGTGCAAGTCAAGAAGGAAGAAGCACCGGGACCTAACCGGCCTAGACACCACTATGACCCGGTCGTCCGTATGGTCAATACGGAAGAATGCCAAGAAATCCGGAAAGCACCGGTCATTCCTCCAGAAAACCCTACCGGTCAAACAGGGCGGCAGTGGTCGGGCACCTATTGTTCGTACCTTAGGTCAGATTCTCATAACACCTCTGAATGCAAAAGTGTTAAGGGGGTCATCCGGCAGATGATAGACAGTGGAGAGCTGGGCAAGGATTACTTGCAGAAAGCCCAGGAGAAGAGTCATTAATGGGTTAGGCCAGCTGCCCCGGGAGATGACCGAGACAACGACCGACGGAGGAATAGCCGGCCAAGGGAGCGGCAACCTGCTCCCGAAAAAGAGCACATCGGCATGATCTTCGGCGGACCTGAGGGTGGAGATTCAGCCGCGCAGTGGAAGAACTGGGTCCGGAGCATTTACGTTGGTGAGGTAAGTGCTGAACCGCTCAGGCGTAAGCATACTAGAAGGGAGCCGATTGTCTTTACCGACCGGGATCTCCCTCCTACCGGTGAAGATCACAATGATCCATTGGTCATCACCATGGACATTAATGGGGTGGATGTCGCCCGGGTACTTGTTGACACCGGCAGCAGTGTCAACATCTTATACCTCGAGACTTTCCAAAAACTCAGGTTGTGTCGGACACAACTTGAACCCCTCAAAACCCCTCTCTCAGGCTTCATGGGAGACACCGTTGAAGCTGAAGGATCTATTGTTCTACCGGTCGAACTAGGATCAGGTGAGAAGACCGTGTGGAAAAAGATGCGGTTCATTGTTGTGGACATTAAGTGCGTCCACAACGCAATCCTTGGGAGGCCAGGCATCAACAGAGTCGGGGCGGTGATTTCCATGCCTCATCTATGCATGAAGTTCCACACTCCAGGTGGTGTGGGTGAAGTGAAGGGTGACCAGAGGAATGCCCAGGAATGCTATGCCCGGGCAATCAAGAAGATGACCAAGGGGGTCAATGTCATCTCCCAAGAAATCACAAAGGGAGAGACTCGGGAGAAACTGGAGCCCGAGGCCGAGACGGTGGAAATCGAACTTCACCCGGGTGATTCGTCAAGGATGGTCAGAATTGGAGCAAATCTCCCCGAGGATCTCAAGGCAGAGATTTCACGGGTCCTACAAGAATACGCGGGCATATTCGCATGGAGCGTGGCAGATATGCCCGGAATAGATCGCTCTGTTATCTGCCACCGGTTGGCCGTGAGGGAAGGAAGTCGACTGGTACGTCAGAAGAAGCGGTACCTGGCCAGTGACCGGCGAGACTTCGTCAAGAAGGAAGTGAAGGACCTCCTCAGTGTTGGTCACATCCGGGAAGTCAAATACCCGGATTGGCTGGCCAACGTTGTCCTTGCTCCCAAAGGCGACACGTGGAGAATGTGTGTGGATTATACGGACTTGAACAAGGCTTGTCCGATGGATTCATACCCACTTCCCAGTCCAGATCAAATGGTGGACGAAACTGCGGGGTGCGAACTCCTAAGTTTCATGGATGCCTTCAAGGGTTACCACCAAATCTACATGGCCAAGGAAGATGAAGAGAAGACATCATTCCTCACACCCGAAGGAACCTACTGCTACCGGGTAATGGCATTTGGCTTGAAGAACTCAGGAGCAATCTACCAGCGCATGGTGAAACTCTATATCTGTACCTGGGAATTTCCCCAAATGCTGTAAACTCCGTTTTAATAAGATATGATTGGGCACAGAAGCCCATTTATTATGTGAGCAAAGCACTAAACGGAGCTGAGAGTAGGTATACGGTGATGGAAAAGACAGCCTATGCGCTTTTCATCTCCGCGAAAAAGTTAAAATCCTACTTTCAAGCTCACCCGGTGGAAGTCTTGACTGACCAACCGCTGGGTGTAGTGTTGCGAAATTCAACATCCTCCGGGAGGATGGTGAAGTGGGCGATGATGTTAACTCAATTCAACATTGAGTACCGGCCAAGGTCAGCAATCAAGGGACAAGCCCTTGCTGACTTTCTGGTAGAAATGACCGGTCTAACTCCAGACCTACCGGTCAACAAACCCGCTGAGCAATGGTGGGAGATGGCAGTCGATGGGGCATCCGGTCCTAGAGGATACGGGGGTGGTATCGTGTTCACCACCCCAGAAGGGTTCAGGATCTACCATGCAATCGTCTTCAACTTCAAGCTGACGAACAATGAGGTAGAGTATGAAGCTCTGGCTGGAGGGCTCAGGCTTGCCCAAGCCCTGTAAATCAGCCGGGTCAGTATCAAATCTGACTCTAGCCTGATCGTTGGGCAAGTGACTGGAAACATGGAGGCAAGATAAGGACGCATGGCACAATATAAGGACCTTGTACTTGCCCTGTTGAAAGGCTTCTAAGAGTTCAAGATCGCCCAAATTCCCCGGGCGGAGAACGCGGATGCAGACCTTCTCTCCAAATTGATGCAGTATGCTCCCGAGCATGTTTCAAAACTTGCCCGGGTAGAGATCCTTGACCGTGCAAGCATCGAAAAATTGGAAGTCGCCGCCATCGAAAAACCTGGTCGGGGCGGACGACCATTGGATGTATGATCTGATGGAATATTTGATAGATGGGAGCTTGCCAGAACAAGATGACCGGGCAATAAAAGTGAAGCTCAGGGCACCCCGATTCCAGGTTCTTGATGGAAAGCTGTATAAAAGGGCATTTGGGGGGCCACTCCTAAGATGTCTAACCAACCTAGAGGTTGAGCGAGTCATAGCGGAGGTCCACGAAGGCGTATGCGCGGCGCATCAAATGTCCCGTACGCTTTCCCAGCGCATCATCCTATTGGGGTATTACTGGCCAACAATCGTCCAGGATTGTAAGAGGTACGTTCAGAAATGCAGAACGTGCCAAGTATTCTACAAGTATCCCGGTAGACCGGCAACCTACTATCACCCCGTATCGAACATCGTCCCATTCGCTAGGTTCGGGGTTGATATCAACGGAGCATTCCCAGTCGCCCAAGGAGGGAAGAAGTTCGTAATCGTAGCCATCGATTACTTCACCAAATGGATCGAGGCCGGAGCATTGGCCAACATCACCACGCAACAATGTAAGAAATTCATTTGGAAGAACATCATCACGAGGTTTGGAGCGCCCATGAACCTCATCACCGACAACGGCCCACAATTCCGAAATCCGAGATTCACCGAATACTTGGAGGGCTTCGGAAGCAAGCACAATCGCTCCTCGGTAGCGTACCCCCATGGGAATGGCCAAGTCGAAAACGCCAACAGAACGATTGTGGATGGTCTAAAGAAACGGCTGGGAGAAGCAGGAAACAAGTGGCTCGAAGAGCTCCCACACATCGTATGAGCATTCGGAGTAACACCCAGGAGGGCTCACGGGGAAACTCCATTCACCCTAACTTATGGGTGTGAAGCAAGGCTGCCCATCGAAGCAGAATTCCCAACGTTCCAGGAATCAAATTATCAGCCCCAGCAAAATGAAGAAGACCACTTGGCCGAGCTCAACTTGGTCGAAGAACGAAGAATGGCTGCGGAGGTTAAAATGAGTACATACCAACAAGTTGTGAAGAAGTACCATGACAACAAGGTTGGGCCGCGGTACTTCCAAGTTGGAGATGAAGTCCTACGAAGAAGAGAAGCAAGTAGACCCGGCGATGGAGGAAAGCTGGCAAAAAACTGGGAAGGCCCATACAGGGTTAGAGCCATCATTCGACCAGGAACATACCGGTTAGAAACTTTAGATGGTGTACCGATAGAAAGAACTTAGAATTCCCACCATCTTCGCAAGTTCTACAAATGATTGTAATACTAGGCGAGGCCTAACTACATTATCAATCAAAGTGATGTTCAATACTCTACTTGGTAGCGGCGGAATTGATAGGTCAAACCTATCCTAGAAGGGCTTCCCGGGCGGATCGAATCCACTTGGATAAGCCAACTGAGACACAGGCCCGGACCTGGCACGCTGGTTACTACACCGGTCTTGCTCAGTATAATAGAAAAAATATTAAAACCCGGAAGAGGGTATGCCTGCAAGAGGGCTGGATTTGGAAGAAGGTTCGAACCGTACTTACACGGGCCCATGAGGTTTGACCGGTATCGGGGAATCAGCCGGTACCGTCAAATTGATTGGGGACTAAAAGATGCCCATTAAGAGAAATAGAAGGGGATCGTCCACCGTGGCGCATCCTGTTTCCCCCTTCTCATGGAAGACTTGAACGGGGGGGTGAGCTAAGGTTTTCCCGGGATAGTAGAAATTAAAGGGCCATTAAAAGACTTAATCACCCGGAAGAGGGGGCCCTGGAAGAAGGGTGCATTTGGACTTTGGAGAGGGTTCGAAACCATTCGACATGGTTAAATCTCCAGTATTCTTACCAGTTAAAGATACTTCAAGAATTACTAGGTTACAGGTGTTTCCATCTACAACCTACCGGTCAAAAAAAAAAAGAATACCCCGGTCGAGTATGGGCGCAACAGAACTTCGAAAGTTCTGCAAGGCAAGGCAGTTGACGGGTCACACCATGGAGTGGAACCTATCGGTCAAAAAGCCGAAGTAAAGTTTAGCTGGTTCACTCTAGTTCAACCGGGTTGGACTTAGCATATTCAAAAACAAGCTAAGAAAGTGAAAATTTAAGTTTGACCGGTCCAAGTTACTCGGGCTGATCCTGGAGATAAAGTGATCAGAGAGAACTTTGAAGTTGTCCCGGTCGGAAACAATTGAGAAGTGGTCTGATTTATTTACCGGTCAGAATTTATAAGAAGCAAGAGCAAAGTATAAATCAACAAGCAAGTAGATATGGAAGATTAACCGGTAAGGAAATTAAACATGGCATTCAAACGGAACAAGCATGTTAAATGTTTACAGATACACCGGGCATACCCGGGGAAATCGATAAGGTTTCAAGTTTTACAAAAATAACCGGGCGCAGCCGGGGAGATCCTAATCTAGGGGGAAGGGGGGAGTTGGCTCTTCTTCCGGGATTGGAGCAAGGCCATAGGATGCAGCGCTGAAGTTCGGATCTCTTCTGAGCAGTACCCGGTGAGAGGCGATCCGGTCCTTCTTTTGACCGCTCTTGAATCCGAAGGATCCAATCGCGGTAATCATCTTCTTTCCTTCAGGCTCCCGGTACAGAAGCCTGAAGGACTCCATCGTGGTCTTTGGAGTCGCCGTCATCACCCGGGCAGCTTCAGCTTTATTCTCTTCCACCTAGGCAGCTGCGCGCCGGGGGAAGGTTTCTTCCTTTTCCGCCATCTCCCTCTTGGCTTCAAACACCTCGTCCATCAGCCGGCCATTCTCTTCCTTAAGGTGAGAGATCTTTGCCGTCATAGACCCGGTTAGCCCGGATAGCCTGGTCAGCTCATCAGCTTGGCTCTTAAGGATAAGAGCCATCTCCTCCTTCTCCTTCTTCAGCCGGGCAAACTCCGAAGGAGAGTCTAACCCCAGCCGGTCAGCTGTGAGGGGTCCAATCTCCCCCGCCTGCACAAAAGAAACAAAAGCCCGGTAAGATTCTCATCAAGGGAAAAAGAAGATCAAGACCGGGATAGCAGCAGGACATACCTCCTTCAGCCTCAGGCCCAGATTGATGAAGGCCTCTTCAATAGTCTGACCGGCCGGCTCTGAGTCCCCTCTTTGCCTCTTCTTAGCGAAAGAAGGGTGTGTGGTTGCCACCCTTTTTATCCGCCGACCGGTCTTCTCTTTGCCCTTCCCTTTTGACCGGTCATCCTCCGGCTCGTCCAAATCATGGATTTCCACGGTCTCTGGTTGGACCTTGAAAGTTTTCGCAGCACCGGCCTGAGAACCACCGGTCTCTCCCTCTGGCTGATCTTCGGGCATGGCGAATTCTTCGAACTCCATGTCTGCAAATATTAGCAAAAGTCATTAAGTACACGAAATGATACCGGTCAACAACAAATCACAAGAAAAATGAAAAATACCTGGGTGGTTCTGGCCCTCAACCTTTGCAGTGTTGCCCGGGGAGGGTACCCCGCGCCCCGCTGCTTCATGGGCCTGGGAGGTACCCTCACCACACGACTCAACCCTCCAAACCCAGCTGCCATAATGGAAGATCCTCCCGGTTAAAGGATCCCCGCGCATGAGGACCTCGAGATTCGCTTCTAAGTCAGGGGAGGAAGCCGGTGCAGCGTACTCTTGGTCGAGGAGATGGTCATTCCATTTCAGACCGGCCAAAGGAGTGACAAAGGGGGGAAACTCGATGAAAACAAATTTTTCCTTCCATCCCCGGTTACTCTGGGGGACTTCGGAAATGAACTTCCTACCGGTACGAGCTTTGAAGAATACAAAACCTTCACAGCCAGTCCCGCCCGGTAGGACTTCAAAGCAAAAAAGGAAAAGACGCAAGGAGGGGACGATTTTCAGATGAGTGCAGATATTTACAAAGGAATTAAGATACTGGTGGGCGTTAGGGGTTATTTGGCAAGGTAAAATCCTAAACGCATGGCATACTTCGGTTAGGAGGGGGCAAAAAGGAAAAACGATGCCCGCATCCAGTGATATGGTGTGGAACCCTATCCTATCCTCCCGGTGGGATTCAACAATGTTGGGCCAGTTAGGTTCATACAAGATGGTATACCCATCTGGGAGCCTCCTACGAATTTTATTCAAGGCAATTTTGGATACATGGGAAGGGATGTCAAGGACGTAGAAGGTGGGGAGCGGAAAGTAACCGGCAGCATGAAGCCGCTCCTCCCACGCATCCCGGGTTTCGTTTTCAGGGTCATAGGGACCCGGTTCGTCATCAACCGGGTCATCCCTCCCCATGAAAACTTCACCGGGCATTTGATTAACATGTTGCAGGTCGGGAATAGAGGAGTTGGGAACCTGACCGGGCGTGGAGTCAGGAGAAGAAGACCCGGTCGAGGAAGATGAGTTAGAGTCCTCAGAGGAGCAGTCCTCTGAGGACGAAATCCTATCGCTAAAAGAAGACATGACCGGGAAAGAAAGTTTAGAAGGAAGGGGAAACTTACTTGACTCGGAGGGCTGGATAGCGAAAGAGAAGGAACTTGACCGGTGAAAGCTCTGAGACTTGATCGCAGAAAGTGAACAAAGAAGAGGGGTGGAGGCCTTTATATAGGAAGAGGAAGGCTGAAAGGAGCGACGTGGCCTCTTCAGGTTGGGCCGCGTCAGGCGGCGCAATGATGACCCACTGGCAAGCGAAACGACGGGTCTGCAGCCGACTGATTGCAACGGTTGATGCGCGAAACGTGGCAAAAATCAAAGTTTGAAATTCAAATTTCAAAAATTTTAGGCGGGAAGAGCCAAAATTTCAAAATTGGAGTCCTATTTCAGACTTTTTACTTCCCGCTCATGACAAATTGTATGACCGAGAAGTGGAGGGCTTATTGATGGGTGTATTCCACCCACGACCAGTCAAAGGAGAAGACCAATTAGTTGACCGGTCAATCTTGAAAGTTTTGGAAGGGAAACTTAAATCGTCAGCAAATCGATATGTAATCGGCCCAAAGATGACCGGTATACTTCACGAAAAAGTATACCGGTCAAACTACTTTGTCACCCTATTTTTCCCTAACTTTGATGATTTCATCCCACGGAGATTACCCGGTGTAGTTTCTAGGGTTGGAAAGTGTCGGCAGAAGAGGGCTTGGCGTGTAGCGACCCATGTCAGTAGAGGACAACTGGAGATGCTGAAGAATCCATCCAAGGCACTACTCGACAAAGGGAATAATCCCCCTCACAAGGCGACAAGGCAGCTCGAGGACGAAACCAGTCACCTCGCACCACATCAGCAGCATGCCCCCACGTGGGCGCACGTGATCTTGTCCCCCATAGCCTAGTATAAATACTCATGTAAACCTCAGAAAGAGAGATCCGAATTCACTCTCTCTAAACTCCCTTGTAAAAGCACCCGTGCATTCTCCGTTATAATATAAATTGGGCTACAGGTGTTCCACCTAAAGTCCTACCGGTCAATTTGCGTGTTTTTACCTTTCCTACTTTACCAAATCAAGCAAACTATTCTAGACCCGGTCTAGTATAGTTTGACCGGTCAAGTAATTTACATCATCAATAAGTGTCTGGAATTTAGTCTTGTAAACAGGGGAGAGTTTTTTGTATATTGTCCTGAAATAGTAGAAATATAATTTTTTCTCTCATATTTTCTTCTTGTGTTTGTTCTCTCATTTTTCTGGTATTCTCAATATTTTTTGGTATCTTACGCGCTTAAAATCCCAACAGCACGAAGGGGTATCTACTCACATCCCTCTTCATGCATAGTCTCGGAACAGCGCAGGGCTACAAAGGGCCAATGTTTCCGGGGAGAAAGTCCATGTCTTTTGAGAGTGCGTTGGTCGATTGGTTTTTCGATCGAGCGACCAATGTCCATCTCATAGACCCCGTGAAACAGCCCTTTTATTTATCGCCCCGTGGAGTTGAGGAGGTGACGTCAACTTAAATAAATGAATTTAATTAGTTGATGTGAATAATGTGTAATTAGCAATGTGTCCTTAACTACTTATTAATGAATATTATTTAGTTATTTAGCTGTTGTGTTCTAAATTAATCTCCTCATTCCTTAATTATTGTCTGATTAAGTTTTTGTTCCGGAACACTGTCATGGGGCTCTATATCAAATTTCTCTCATGGGATTCTAGTACTCTCCTTGTCCTCCATTCTAATCAATAGTTAAAATTCAAACAATGACCATTAATTTTTCCTTAAAAAAAATTACTCGTTGTTTAATTGAAGTCTGTATAAATTTACTCATATATTTTATTGGTAATGGGGCATATGGAAAAAGTTTGACCTACAAAAAGGATATCTTGATTTTCTTCTACAGTCAATTCATTACTCTTCCTTTTAAAATAGTTGTCGAGTGACACTTATGACTTTTTTCTATCAAAATTAATAAAATTTGACCTTAAATTAAATAAAAATGATACTCTAAGATATTAGATATTGATACAAAAATAGTTTTATTAAATTTATTATATCAAATATATTTAAAATATTATTTTATCTAATAAATATATAATATATATTTTATGTAATTATAAATAGAAATTAAAAACTGACTGATTGAAAAAAATTGAAATTGGACAAATACTAATCATGAATTACCATTTCTTTCTTTTACCCAATTTACACTTTAATAAATTAGCCCAACCATTTCTTTCTTTTACCCAACTTAGACTCTTTAATGATTAAGCCCAAAATAGAAAGGGACACAGGGAGGCAGCAGATAAAGTTGACAAGGGAAAAAATAGTCACATTTAGCAAAGAGGTAATTACTTGCCCTGTCAATGCATTAAATTCTCCATCTTGCTTGATCAACTTTTTCCTCTTTCAATTCTTTCATTATTGTCCTCCCAATGGTTACTCCATTTTTCTTTCTTTCTTATTTGCTTTGTGTGACTTTTTGTCTCGATTGGTTTCAATTTCAGTATATGTTGGATAAATAAAAAAAATATTCCATTGTTCAAAAAAAGATGCCAAAGTTCACTGTTAAATAATTTTATAGTGTGTTTAGGAACATATATTTGGGTTTTAAATTTGGATTTGGCTCAAACTTCATGTTTGGAAAATTTAAAAATTTTTAATTTTGGATTTGAGTCAAGTTATTTTTCATTCAAAACAAAGCTTATTCAGAAATTCATGCACCTCCCCTTGTCATTTGAAATTTAGAATTTTAAATTTTGGAATTGAAATACATAACTTGAAATGAATTGCGGAGTATTAAATCTCAAACACTACCTTTAGAATTTTTGTTTATTTTTATATTTTCATCAATTATTTAATTATGTAAAGAGTAAATTTTCCGTATTTTGAAGAATCTTTTATATACTTTTTCTGTCCTTAAAAATGTTTCTTGTATTGACTTTTAAATGATTTAAATAGAGTATATTTGTGTTGGCATTGACTTTCAAAAATATCCTTTGATATGATGGGTAAAAGTATGATGTAGTGGGTAGATTTAAACTGAATAAATATGATATACTCTGTATTCGATAGGATAAGAATTATTAGGGATAAAAGTACTCTATTTGGTGCACCCAAAAAATGGGGGCGAGGGCGTGTTTCTTCCCACGAAATTTTGTGCAGTACATCGAATCGCTGATTTTCATTTTGAACTCAGCGTCGTTCGATTCGTTCCAAGTGAGGAACACATTCTCGGAGGCCTTGCACGGTCAATTCAACAATCACACAGTTACCTGGAGTGACATGGCTCTCCTCCGGGACTTCAGGGGGGGCAAATAATTGGAGCATTGCCCACGCCGAGTGTCACGAAGGGGTATCTAATCACATCCCACTTTGTGCACAGTCTAGGTACGGTGCATGGCTACAAGGGGCCAATGTTCCCAGAGCGAAAGTCCAAGTCTTTTGAGAGCGCATTGGTCGATTGATTTTTCGATTGAGCGACCAATGTCCATCTCATAGACCCAGCAAAACACCCCTTTATTTGAACGCCCCGTGGAGTTGAGGATCAACTTCAATAAATGTTCTTAATTAGTTTATGTGAATAATGTGTCATTAATTATCTCGACCATGAATATTATTGAGGTGATGTCTTCTTAATCTCTTCTTATTGTTGTAATTTATTTTTTCGCAAACACGTACTCTATTTTTCTAACTGTACGTACTAATCGATCCATCGAGCCAAAAGTTGAGCAAAGTAATTAAACTTATTAAAATTATAAGATTTAACATAAGATAGATATAGAAAATTAAAGTTGAAAAGTTCAAGTATTGAGCCAAATTTAAAATTATGGCATTCGGCAATAATTTTCTGGTGCAACAATTGACCTTATGGAGGAGACATGCAGTGGAAGACGCAAATTATAATGACTAGTTAATTGTTTTTTAAAAATAATACTCAAGCACATGAAATTAAAAAGGCTTGACGTAAAAAAAGTTCATCTTGAATTCTTGATTTCCTTACATTGATTTCATTACATATTGCATTTCTCTAATTACCATTTACTTCATCCGTTCCATAAAAATCTTCTCTTTTCGTTTTTTCTAATTTTTTAAAACACTTCCACTTTCTATTAAAAAACCACTTCTAACCAAATTATCACATCTTACTTTTACCCATCGCATCAGGGCAAAATTGGAAAGTCAACCAAAATTACACTTTCCTTATTTTGGCTCAAAGTCAAAATGGGAATTATTTTAAGAAACGGAGGGAGTATTTCAGTGCTTGGCTTGTATTGAAACACGGGAAAAAAATTTATTTATGAACTATAGTTATGAACATAATAGTTGTAATAATAATAATAATAATAATAATAATAATAATAATAATAATAATAATAATCACACTAAGAATGTATCATTTTTAGAGTAATTTGTTGGGGAGTAGAAATAGTTTGAAAAAAACGAGAATAGGTGGAAGAAACAGGAAGTAACTGGAAGAAACTGACTGGAAGAAACTGAAAATTAAGAGTTTAAGCCATAAAGAGCCGACTCTAAGTGTTTGACTTTGCAAATCAATTTTTCATTCAACTGAGAATCATTTTTTATGCACAATATGTATCGAAACATTCGTCTCATTTTGGATATTAATTGTCCATAATTATTTTATAAAAATAAATTTAAAGACCCTACCGAATTTAAGTCAGAATTTAGTCCGTTACAAGTCAAAATTCCAACATATGCAAGTTTGTATTATATTATTAATGCATATTTAATGTTGTAAGTTATAAAAGTAAAAATGTACCAAACTTTATCAAACACAATTCCAAAGTAATATGCATGTATATATACCCATAGGCCATAACATATCAATACAATATTGTTTGAAAGTCAAATAGATTATACGAGTAATTAATTAATAGAGAAAATTTCTTGAAAGATTCTTGGTATAAAATGCTTTCAGTTTATCCCTCACGGTAATTGAAAACAAAGGTTGTCATTATTGTTTTTTATATATTTACGCGCCTAGAAGAATTTCATCTTACATCTTAATTACATTTAATCTCAATGTTTTCACAAACAGTACAGATGCGGAAAAGTATTTGTATCTTCAATATTTGTCAAAGCATTGAATTCAAAAATAAAATGCAAGATGAAGTTCATATACTCATAATTTATTTTTCTACATTTACTTGTACCTTAATCTTTTCGTAGTGATTTGTTAATCTATTCATAGTGATTGGGAAGGGAAGGAGCATAAAGAAATATATTAGCAATACAATAAGGAAAGACATTATTTATAATATTTATTTCCTATTATCTAATATTCTTAATAGAATGTGTTTTTCTTATAGATTAATCACACGCAAAATTTTATCTAATTTTTTAAATATATAAAATTTATGTTTTTAAATTTAATTACAATCAACTAAATTCAATTAACAGTGAAATCAATCAAGGCTTTAGCACAATGAAAATTTCAACTTGGAAGGAGAAAGTACCATATGACGGGTGGCGGATTCACATGTGGAATAATGCGGCCACTTACGTACAAATCCCCAATGAAAATGTAAGGCCCAAATTCACCTTTTAATCCACACTTGCGGAAAAATTTAAAGCTTTCTCCTTCTCTTAGTTTCCTTATTACTTTTAGAAAATTAAGAGAGATATTTTCCTTATTCCAAAACAACTCCGGATTATGTCTTTAGTATTGCTCATGCCCCTCTTCAATGTGATAATACTAGTGTGATAAGGCTATCGGGCAAAACTAGGCAATCTAGCGCTAGCTGATAATTGATTATCAACTATGTGATAATTGACTATCATGTCATGCTGAAGTTTGGCCATCTTAGTTGGAAAGTTTGAAAATCAATTATCAAGCTTTGGATAATCGACTATCAATGTGTGATCTTTTCATATTTCAAAAGGAAAACACAGATAATCGATTATCCACATTATGATTATCGACTATAGGAGGCTATAGGTGTTTCAGTAAAGACCAATAATCAATTATCAGTTAATATAATCGACTATCAATGGCAAATATAAAAAAAATCTCACCTTTTTCTAGCCATTTGACTCCCCCCATCTCCATCATCGTGGATGACCCATATCATCTCTTTCCTCCACATCCTTTGCCTCTCTAATTTTCCATTGTTGATGCCTCTTATCTTCAACTAGGGGTTTTTTCATCTGCCTTCTTTGCCTTTCTAACCTACCATCATTTTTTGCAATCTTGATAGAAAAAGGTTTAAGGTTATTATCCTCTTTTACTTCTCTTCAATTTTTCTTCTAGATTTTTCATGTGAATCTTTTATTCTGAAATTTGATTTTGTTAATATGTGAATTTGAGTTTGGTTATTCTAGCGCTGCCTTAGCCTAGGCCAATTGTATTCTGTATTTTCACCCTCACCTTGCTACGATATGCTGTAATCTGCGTCTTTGCTGTTATAAGGGTACTATAATAATGCTTGTTGTTATAAGGGTTGGGGCAGGTTTTATAAGAATTCTTGTTTCTTATCTATGGTTTGACATGTTAGATCTCATATTCCAGGTTGTATTTGTAGTTTGTATTGAACTAGAATTGAACTTTCTCTTTGTTTTTTTGCTCCGATTCTTTACAAAGTGATTCGGTTTTTTTTTATTGGTTTTGTTTATTCCTATTTGTTTTTTTCCTTACTTTTGTAAACCTTAAAGATTGTGAACCACACTTGGATCAATTGGCTTGTGCTTTGGTTTCATTATAATGTGTACAGGGAGATTTGCAACACAAAATCAAGTCGCAGTCATTTTTCAAATTTATTTGGCAAAAAGAAGCTTCATATTTAGAGCTAATGTTTTGGTGCTTATGAGTTGTGTAATGAGTTCTTATTGTAAAACCTATATGGGGCACCCTATTTTTGGGTTTAGAGTTGTATCTTAGAATCAACACATTAGAAGCTCTTGTGATAAAGCACTCTTGTAATATTTTTTTCGAGGGCTTTGGTTTCGATCCTCCCTTTTTGTACTTTGTTTTAAATAACATTTTCTTTTAAAAAGGGGATTGAATCATAATCATCAATTTTCCTTATTTAGAAAAAAAGTTTTTTTGTTTGCAACACATCGATCTATATCTATAGTCATACTTTTTGTTTATTCTAGCTATTCATTTTCCAAAAATGAAATAAACAGCCGCAGATAGTTTTCCATCATTCAGCGAAACTGTAGAAAAGGAAAATGGTTTTAGGAAAATAAGTCATTTCCCATAATTTATTTTCCTGGTTTCCAAATGGCCCTTAATTCTTCAAGAACTGGCTCTCAAAAGCTATGAAAAATGTATAAGAATTGATGCAATAAAAAACAATGAAACAGATGAAGAATTATGTGTTAAAGAAGCCAGCGGATGAGAGAAGATTGTGGTTGATTTGCTTGATTTGTGCAAATCAAATCAAAGTTTGTCTGGTGGTCATAGTCAAAACATTGATGTTTAAACACCAACATCGATGTTCTTGAAGTTGACTTTCTTTTAAAACTCAAAGAATTCGTTGGATTGACTAATGATCATGAGAACATTGATATTCAAAAGACACCATTGATTTTTTGTTGGTTAACTTTTTAAAAAAGAAAGATTTAGTCTTTGATTTTTACCAACAATCATATTCAAAATCAATGTTCACTGGGTCAACATCGATGTTCAAAACCTACTAAGATAAATTGGAGAAAGGCAAAGTTGGCGAAACATCAATGTTCACTAGGCAACATCGATGTTTAATACCTACTAGATCAAACCATAGAAAGCCAAAGTGGTGCATTATCGATGTTCATATAGGGCAACATCGATGTTGAGGTCCAAAACCAAAAACCATGTTAGATGGATTCTAAAGATGGGGTAGTACCAAAAGTAGAGAGGAAGCTTGCAATACGTATTTGTCCACTCAGAATCCGATAATCCCCCCTGGTCAACGAGGCCCATGAGCCTCATTAATTACATTTGTCTTGTTTTAATGAGATATATCACTTAAAATCCAACTTCTAGTATCACTAAGAAGATAGAACATACTGCACGTTGGATTTTACATATAAAATTTGTACACTTTTTAATCCAAAAGCTTAAGGCAATAAGTAAAACGTTAGCTTTCTTATTGTATTTATTATATGAGACTAGTATGTGTTTTAATTATCTGGTGTAGGATGCTGCCCAACACAGGGAAGTAGTATTTAGTTTTATTATACGTTAGGAATGCTGCTATGAACAACAAGCCATAACTCATTGGAGTTAGGCTTGTTAGATAAATGATAAATAAATGAAGTAATTAAGGGGGTTCAATGGTTCGAGTCACTGATTTCGCATTCTTTTCCTAATTAAAATATTCTGCAAATGGTACGTTTTTACCAGAGGGAAAATATTGAAAGGCAAAATGTCACAAAATGAAGTACAAAATTGCAAGGTAACATTGCCTGTTGATTCTTGATACAGATACAACGTCAAATATTCAGATTACCCCTATCTCTATCAACAAAATTGCAAAGCAAGATACACATATACTGCTTACAATTTAAAAACTAAAAAAATACAGAGTAAAAAAGAGTGTACTAATTTCAATACCGATGATTATTTAGGATGATTGGAGTAAGGTGTTCTTCTTTCTAACTCGCTGGCGAATTTGCGGGGAAAACCTTCCGAATGAATTCCAAGAAGCGGCGGGAGTAGAAAACGGGGTCCACAGCAGAGATGGATACGGAATCGAATTGTATGGATTTGTAAGTGTGTTCTATCTTCTTAGTCATGTTGTACTCTTGCAAGATGTCAATAATCCCCAGGTAGAGCACAACATCATGCACTTCATGAAACACCTGCTTCTCGTCGCCTTTCCCAGGGAAATGCTCTGCTCTTGCTGGCATGTTTACCCCTAGCTGAATCTGCAATCTGCTTTCAAAAAAAACACTCTGTATCAGCACACATATTCGCATCAAATAGACCGCTTAATTCCACACTGTGCTAGAAAAGCATTTTCTGATTCTACAATCAAAGTCTTGTCGGTCACAAGTTTAAACCACACCGCCACTCAGTTTTTTTAGTTTTTTTTTTTTTAAATCAGGGTTTTACGTGCAAGAGTTGATAAAAAGTAAACACTTCTGCAGGGTCTACAACCACAAGCTTGAGTACTACCTTGCTGTTCCTGGAAGAAGAAGATCTACTACCTCATCACCCGAAGCAGAGGATGCCTTCAAGCGACTGCCTCTGACGTGTGGTCCCACAACAATGCTTCCATCATCATCTGCACCTCGTGGAACTAACACAAGCCCTTGGGGGCATATTTCGTCCTCCATAGATTCTGCCATTGTGGTACAAATTTTAAGAAATTATTAATCGCGTTTCGCTCAACTGCCCATATCACGTAAATGTAATTCTAGAAATCACATTCAGATTAAATGCTAATCAGTTAGACTTGTGTGGGTTGAAAAGAAGTTGGTATATGTTGAAAGTAGTGATGAGGTTTATACACCGACCACCCTACCTTCTTCTGCAAGAATTTCTAACCCATCTGTGGTTATTCGTTTACTATGTGATACAATGGATTGTATGTGTTGAGGAGCCCGGTAGTGAACGCCTAAAAGGAGACTGTAATCCATAATGTGCTGTTCTTCCAAAAATTTGCTATCAATTTCAATTTGCCTGCAGATTTTGATGCATCATATAACAACGGATGATGGAAAATGAAATCCAGAGAAATTGGTAAGCAAACAATAATTGGCCTCGGAAATGGATGACTTAATTTGATTATAGTATGAGGGATCCGGAGATACACTTACTTCAGCAGGGCCTGTTGCCACGTAGGCTCAAGATAGAAGCAGTAGTTCAAATCTAGATCTTTAAGTATTGTACTTTCATCTATTTCAACATTATCTGCAGAACGCCCCAGTGAGGATCCTTTTAAATCAAATCGCCGATGGACTCTTAGCTCTGTGCAGAACATATTCCCCATCACCACGAAGCGGAACTGTAAATAAAATATGAAAGCAATATTACATTGCAATATTTTGATCTTTTGTCACTGTTGAGTACTCTTTTCTGGCACAAGAATAGTTTAAAAGAACTCTCATGATGTTTGAAAAATTAGAGGAAAAAAAGGGGGCGCCTTTCCTCAAAATTGCGTCAAAAAAAGAAAGTGAAACAAAACAAAAACGAAAAAAAGGTTGTCGAAATAATAGTTTGGCTAATCTTGACAACTAAGTGGTCGAAATAAACGTGGGGCTATATGGGCAGTGGGTGACTAGATGGTTCTCTTTTTATCCACATATACCGCATCCCTCCTTGTATAGAACAAACTAACCCAAAAATACACAAACTGCATCTAAAATCCAGTTGGACATATCTGAGTTAGGCTGAAGGAACTAAATGTAGATGCCCAAAGAGAGCCTAATGCCTGCATAGAGATTTTGGGATCAATGGATTGAAGAAAAATAGAACAAAAAATGGCAGTTGCTAAAGAAAATTGGGAGGGGGGAAGCAACAATGACAAACCCAATATAACCCGAACTCCGTTTTTGGCACCTAGAGAGAGAGAGAGAGGGGCACACCATCTAGTTACACAAGCTTTAATATTTTTTGAGGCTGGTGCAATATTTTAATGATATATGGTCAGACAAGGAACATGATACACTAAGCATTACATTGTCATCCAAATGAAATTGTCAACATAATGGAAATAATACCTTTTGTCCACTTAAAGACTTTATCCTGTGTAGACCGAAAAATTTGGTAATGAGTGTGTTCTCATAAGTACGCACATGTAGATGGTACTTCGGAAGCATATGGAGCAAAACCTACAGGTGGGTAATACATGTTAATAGAACCTATTGATGTATTGGTCTAAATGGAATAGATATATTACAAAGTGCCCATATATTTGGCACGTCCAAAGGTATTGTAATGGCTATGAAATAAACCCAAACACCTAAGTCTTCATTGCTTTACATATTATACTCAACGGTGTTCAATGAGTAAGAACGTTGCTTCACTCCCCTTCTATTTCAGATTCTGAATCTTTCATCCATTATCTAAATGACCTCTTTAAAAAACATTGGATCCAAGAAAACTAGTATGGGAAGCAAAATGTACGTCCAAATAGAGCAACTAAAGAGGACAAACCTTAACTTCTGATTTTCGCAACGTCTTAATCATGAAACGATCATCTTGTGAGAGAAAGAAAACACTGCCGCTTTTTCCAGGGGAAGAAAGCTCTCTAAGTGCATCATTTCCACAAATTGACATCATGTAGTCAGCAGCATCTATTTTAAACATTTCTCTCAGGTTCCTATAGCAACAATTGAAGAGGGCACTGAAGTTATTGAGAAATCAGAAAACTCAAATACAGAGTATGTAACAGTTCAATAAAACCCATCAATTGCAAGTTAAGAAAATCCAAGAGAATAGACATTAGAAAGTAGAAACAGCCAACCTGAATACCATTGGACAATAATCTTTCCATTTAAAATCTTCTGACTGGTGTGAAGGTGTCTGCTGTGACCCTTCTTTAGGAAAGTACATCCAAAAGCTCGCATGAGGACCGAAATCCGAAGCCCGTACTTCTCTCCTATGTATAGGGGTGATTTTTCCCACAGTATATCTAGTCATATTTATTAACAAGTAATTTAGTACTACTAATTCAAAACAAAGCTAATGGGTTATTTTAATAAGATGGAAGTAGGATGACATATATCTACACGAGTGTGTAGTTTTTTACCTGATTCCAAGCTGCAAACTCAGCATTAAATCATAACTCCTGTGACCTTTAATAATTGTCTCACCAGGTCTCTTCATCTCCCTGACCAGTTTTCTTTGCCTTCTTTTTGCTCTCCTAGACGGTGAAGAGAAACGGTCGCTCAGCATAACTTCACTGATCAAGACGCCTTGCACGTATTCTCTTTCCAAAACTGAAGAGTTGAGATTGTCACTGCTAGTGATTTCAGACTCTAAATCACACCCAATAACTTTCTCAATCGACACTTCAAGACTCCAGCGTCTGTCTAGAAAAAAATCATTGGTCCGACGATTCAGCTCCAGATTGAAAAAATTTCCTTTCGTGAGATTAAAAGATGAACCCTTTTGGTCTGCACTCAATTTAGCATTTTCTATACGTGACACCCGTTTTTCATTCCTTACATCAGGCAGCAACCCCCTTTTTCTCAAGGCATTAAGGTACAATTCCTGCACGGCAGGAAGCTTGCTACCTCTTGGGTAAAATACCCCTTTTCCGTCCTTTAGACCATGAGTCCAAGTTCCCATATAGCATCCACCATCACTCCATGTATATACACCGAAACCATGCATCATACCATTTAACCAACACCCTTCATATTTATCTCCACTGAGCCAAGTGAGAGTTCCACTCCCACACATCTTTCCTCCTTTCATATTCCCAAAATACACATTCCCATTAGCCCAGGCATACTTGCCAGGTCCTTCTAGTTTACCTTGTATCCAGGATCCTTCAAAGACATCACCATTGGGGTATATTTGGTTCCCTAAACCGTGTTTGCGACTCAGTTTCCATCGACCTTTGTAAGTCATTTTGTCATGCGTAATATATGTCCCTGTGCCATGCATATAACCACCAGAAAATTCACCCTCATAAACAGCACCAGAAGGCCATTTAAGGGTCCCATAACCATGTCTCATCCCAAGCCTCCACTCACCCTCATACCTACAACCATCAGACCAGATATACAGGCCTGAACCTTCTGGTATATTGCCCAGCAGAGACCCCGAATAATATTCACCGTTCGGCAGTAAGAGCTCGCCAACTCTAAAGCCTCTGGATTCAGAAGGAGAAACTTCTCCATTTGTTGTTGAGTCGTAGGCATGATTGTCACTAAGCAATGTAGTACTAACCGATAGGACCCTATGTGACAACGAACGTGGTCTTCCAACACCATCAGCAATCACCACAGGACCAGACATGCATAATGCCAAAAGCCTTCAAATCCTTTGTTATTTATAATAAGTTGTTGAAGTGCTCACATTAACAGGTCGGTTTCTCATAAATCATTAAGAGACTTCCTTAATTTTCTATGTTCATCCTGGAGGGCAAAAAGAAAAGCAACCAACAGCTATCAATGGTTAACAGTAATTACTAATTAGCAATAAATGAATCATATCACAATTCTCTTACACACAATAGGAGTTTGGAGAGCTTTACTGAACACACACAGTTCCACACGAACAAGAAGGATCATAATATTTAGATTTTTTGAGAATGAACTAATAATGATGCTATTCAAGGGAAAAATCCATGGGAAAAGATGAAGATTCTAAAAAACACATGAATTGAAGGAACTACAAAGGAATTGACATTGTACAAATGATGTTTATCACTGAAAACTGCTTCAAATTGGACGGCCAACTTTATCCTGGAAGTTGGCTCCAAATTTCTGACATAACAAAAAAAGGAGCTAAGCTAGAATATTTACACCAGAAAGTCTATAATCCCAGAAATAGAAGAATTTAAAAGAAAATGTGAATATCAGCAAACCCCATCTCTTGTAACCAAAGAAAAAGACTATAAATTGGGCAAAAGACAGCGCAAAGTCAAATAATTTACAGCGAAAGCCTGTAACCCCAGAAAATGATCACGAATTAGTAAATCATACACCCAATCTCTTCATCTTCAACATATAAGAGAATGAACCCATTTTCTAAATCCGTCCAGAGATTCGATGCTAAAATGCGCTCAAGTGCTATGATACAAGTATTCTTGCGTGATTACCAGAAGAAAGCCACAAAAAGAGGGGAAAAAGGGTACCTTGGAATGGGATGAAGAGCTCAGCCCAACGTGAGATCAAAGAGAGAAACAACTGAGTTTATATTTGGGTTCTTTTATTTGATGGGATTATTCTCGTTGGCATACTATGATGTAAACCCATAAATGGGAATCACATGAACGGTGCAAATGCAAAGCCACATAGAACAACACTGCAGCAGCGCTTACGTCTTTTCTTCTTTCCTCTTGGGGACAAGCCGGTGACGAACGCAAAATAAAAGTCCATTGGTTGTTGGATTTTGAAACAAGAGTTTTCTTGAAACAAATGCTTCAAAAAAAACTCTACTCATGGAGCCGGCAAAGCTTTTACCAACCAAATACTCCATAAGTCCATATTGACCCAACACAATTAAATGGACTTTGCTCTCATTCAACCCAAAATTACTCATGGGTGACGCTGAGTTTTGTTGAAATAACTCTCAAGTACCTTTATTTTCAAAAAGACAGCAGAGGTCCTTACATTTTGTTGTAATGACTGGAAGAGGGCATTTGATCCAATATTTCATCTATAAATGTTAATAAATGTATTTTTTTCCTATTCTTTTCTAAATGTTTTTAGGTAATAAATCTTAGGTCGCTCCTTTTTTATTTCTTTGTTTTTATTTCATTTTGTTACTATTTTTTAAAGTATTATTTTAGAATTTCTTCTATAAAATCGTATAAAAATTCAAAATTGTTTGTATTATATTAAAACAAATGAAATAAAAAAATTTAAAAAAAGAAAAAACAAGGTAATGGCAAAATAGGAAAACATTATCTACACACACACACACACACACATATACATACATACATATATATACATACATACATACATACATATATATATATATATATATATATATATATATATATATATATATATATATATATATGCTCCAGTGAGATGACACCTTATGGTGAGATAATATGCTTCGGTGAGATGAGGTAAAGCTCACAAGACAATAAAGATAATCAGTAAATCTTCGATTTAACTTTAACAAGGTGACACATCTCATGTCTTGTGTTAAATCAAGGTATTAGTGATAAAGGGATAAGAGTTACTAAATGTAATATGTCGTTGAAGGAATTTTCTAAGATCTTCATATCTATAACTTGAGGGTGACAATGTGTTGCAAGATACTGCTTGTTACTTGTAGTATTTTAATACTATGGCCAACGTTATGGGTAAACTAGAAGAGGGTCGCACACATAGAATATTTGGTGGTGTAGAATATTGTTATGGAGTGAAGTTAAATATTTAATAAATATTTATATTGCGTATGAAACAATATTATAAAATATATATATATTTGGACATTTTAATTATATGAAAATTAAGTTTGTCAAATATCATTTTACATTAAATATTATTTGTTTATATTTATATATTTATTATGGCATATATATTTATATGTATGTATATATATGGCATATATATATATATATATATATATATATATATATATATATATATATCATCTAAACCAAGCACTTGTTAACTTGAGATGTTCCCCAATTTAATGAAAAAGGGGAATTGTTTCATCCAAACTCCGTGAATTAAACTACAAATGCATACCAAAAGGGGGTATTTTTCATCCAGAGTTCGCAAATTCTGCTAACAAACACAACTTCTTACATCACTAAATCCTAAAAACATAACAAGCAGCTTGAGATTGAAGATTAGGAGGAATAGGAGCTTACAGATGTGTACCACCCTGATTTAAAAACTTGTGAGTCGAGCACCAGCTAAGCCCCATCAGCTAGTCAAGGTCCTTAGTGTGCTGATGTAGAGTACATTATTGCCTCGTATGAAGGCATCCCCATATTTGTTCTTCAGCTGTCCATTAACATATTCCTCTGTTTGTTCCATGGCAATGTTCATGTATCCATCTAAACAAGCTAAAATACCTCGATAATCAACACCCGAGTTCAACTTGACGACCACGGGTCATCCACAGATTGACTTTAGAAAATCAACAGGTGTTTTAGTAGTAGTTGACCCCCTCTCTCCAACAGCTGCTCCACTCATCTCCCCCTACTTTGGTGATTCTGGAATGGGATTCGATGTAGAAGAAGGAAGATATATATATATATATATATATATATATTACAAGAAAATTTGGATCTGACCGCACTTATTTAGGCACATATAGCTATGTGTGGCAAATATTAATAAAAGGGTATTTCATTTTACCGCATATATGAGCGTTGCATTGAAAAGTTTAACCCAATCCAATGCATAACCATCAATTATATCCCGGGTCGTACATAATTTCAAGTGTATCTGGCCTTTGATTTGTTTGAAAGCCTTTGAATTGACAGTTTTGCGCTCTACTTTAGGTTTTGATTTTTAGCTTTAATTCTTATATCATCAAGCATCTATCAAAAAGTAATCAATGGACCTGGTTTATATCCCGGGTCGTACATAATTTCAAGTGTATCCCGGGTCTCTTTCTCTTCCAGCTCCTCCTCCTCATCCTATTCCTCCTCTCCTCTCCCCCCTTCATCTTCAACTTCTCTCTCTCTCTCTCTCTCTCTCTCTCTCTCTCTCGTTCTTCTTCTTCTAATTCTCATCCTTGGCCTCCTTCTTTCTCTTTTAATTTATCTTCCCTCAGATCTACGACTTTCTTTTCTTTCTCCCCTTATTCTTCCTCTTCTTCTTCTAGATCTGTGTTAGATTTATGAGGCTGGCAGCGATGGTAGAGGAGACGGAGGCAATGGTAAGCAGACAACATTTGTATTAGATCTATTTCTTCTCGTCTTGTTTCCCCTTTTTTTTTTCTCTTTCCTATTGTAGTGAGGGCTGAAGGAAATGGCGAGGATAAAGACGACGGTGATGCAGTTGTTGGGCGATGGGGGCTGGGAAAACGTTGGGTGGCGGTGGGTTGGGGTAGGATAGTGGTGGGGGCAAAACAAGGAAGGTGGGAGGGTACTTTGGACATTTTAATGTCATAGTCAACATTCACTAAAAATGACCAAAAGTCAAATTGGGAACATCTTTCCCGGACGGAGGGAGTACATTGCAGGATTTGCAGCTATGGTTGATGCTTGGTGTCTTTGCGATGGCAACAACGCTTAGGATGTATGCCACCGGTCAACAACTTCAAGCTCAAGTACATGCATTTGCTGCGGAGGCCAGAGGTCTTCTTCGTCATACAGTGTCCCGGTAGCATAAGCCACCACCATCCATTGCACTTTTAACCAGAGGACAACTACAATGACTCAAGCTTCAACTTGCGCTTTTGGACACGGAGTTTGATGACTTAGGTCCGTATAAAAATTTAAAGTAACTTTCTGACATTCATTCTTCCCATATGGAAGTACTCACTATCACTCTAAATCTTATCCTATTGGTCCTTATTAAAGGCTTCAATGGTTATTTTAGAAACCATTGTTTACTATATGAGTCATTTATTATTAGTGTTGTTCCATTGTTTCTTTTATTAAGTTTTCTGATCACACTAATTTTAATAGAACAATCATTTATGTGGCATAATAAAATAGTGTAACATTGGAATATCTTTTTTTATATAGAAAATCAATACAAAAGCATGAATTTTTTTCATTGTGTAATTAGGTCAGTTATGCCTTATAAATTATGCTCCATCCTTCATAATTACTTTCACAGGGAGTATTATGTAATAAAATTTAGAACTTGCAGTGTTTCCTTGGAAGAAGAAAAACATGGAGAACAAATCCTCAGCTTTCCATGATTGCATCTGGTTGTCTCCTTCAGGTTATTTTATCTCTTCCAACTCCAAACTAAAACTCTCTAAAAATATTTACTGTTTTTGTACGCGATTAAGCTTAAATAAATATACATATCAACTTCAGAATCCTTTCTTACGAAGTCAAGCTTGGATAATGAAAGAACATCTAATCTTACGAAGGACAATAATGCTAGGAATTTCTTACAAAGGCATGTTAATCTTCATTCCAATCTCTTACGGTCCATCATTATTGTCATTTAAACCCTTCACACAAATGTTACATGTCTTTTTTCTTATGTTTGTTTTAAAATATTACAAATGCACATACTGAAAAATTTCAAAAAAAAATTGAAAATGAAAACTAATCATAACTCACTTCTTATCTTTTTAATTGAACTAAAGAAAATCATCAACCTCTTTTGCCAATTCGAGATAAAACGAAAAACTGCCTCCAGATATGTATGCTATGCCTCCTCATAAATGATGCTTGAACCTATATTTCACATTGTTCATAAAAATAACCGGTACTATGATTCAATGAATCTTATATTCAACACTAATATTCGATTCTAGGATCATATTCTTTCATTCACTTAGATAAATTGGTAAAAACGTAGCTCAAATATCGGATCATCTTTTTTGTTCTTATATGTGGATTCTCTACGGGTTTACTTTCATCATTTCATTCAAGGGTAAACCACGCCTAGCATACTGAATTCGTAATTTTGTGTACTAATGTAGTACTATATACATGGTGTGTGTATAGAATATAATTCTTTATCCCTTTCTCAGGAGTTTAAGTGAAAGTACTTTTAAGATTAAGGAGTAACCCCTCTTCACCCCATACGCAACCTCCAAAACGAACTTGACCTAACTGAAATATGGGAAAAAGTACAAGACGCTACAATCCTCCAACTTGTTTGTTTTATTCAGATTTAATAACTTTGTGTTTATTTCATTAAGCAGTGGATATTGTGCCTCATGAATTTTGAAAATTTTAAAATTGGGTATTTATATGTGGTTAGGCCAGGAGCTTCATTAGCAATTTCTCTCGGGGCAGTAAAAATACCTTCGCTTATGCTCTCCAACTTGATTCAAATCTCAAGAGTTCCCTCCCAGGGTGAAGTTAGACTACAAGGTTTTATGACTCCATAGAAAACTAGCCTTTACTTCAGCTTCAAGTGCTGTATAAATTTAAGATGACATATTCATGGAAGGAGTCACATAACATGTTACACATGAAAAGATACTATGACCCTTTTAGCTCATTTGATGTCTTGAACTAACTCTCATCGCCTCTTGTTATGTAAATTTTTTAAAGTAATTTCTTAATATATATATAACTTTTATTTTTATACATGTACTAATTTATTAATAAAATGATTTTGAAAGTCATAACATTTTACCTCATAAATTCTCAATTTGTAACAGAAATTGTGACGGACGCATGATGCTGGTCGTACGTGTTTACATATTCTGCTTTCGATACTTACACTTTCTTCAAAAACTAACTAAAACGACATTTCCTGTTGTTTACTAAACCTATCAATGCTCTTTTTGATTATATAGACTGAGGTATTAGAATCCATTATTCATCACTTCATTTTTGTACAATCTTTTGAACTTGTCTACTCAAACTTCTATTTTCTGCCCCATTAAACAAAACAAAAAGAGAACCCCCATTCACATTATATATATATATATATATATATATATATATATATATATATATATATATATATGGGATTGACTCCAGTCAGATGACACTTTCGGTCAGATGACATGCATCAGAATGAGCACCACCTTGTTTGAGAATGAGCACCGCCTTAATTCAGAATGAACACTGCACTGAGCAGACTGTGAATGAGTACTAGGTTCTTTCAGAATGAGTACTACGTTTATAATGAACAAATGTGTGAAAATCAACCCTACAATGTCTTAGAATGAACACTACGTGGATTCAAAATGAACCCTATGTTGTCGTCTCGCTGGATATGAATGAACACTACATTGTGATGAACAGTTGTGTGAGAATGAATCCTACGTTGTTTAAGAATGAGCACTACATTGATTCAGAATGAGCATTCGTTGTCATCTGACNCCTTAATTCAGAATGAACACTGCACTGAGCAGACTGTGAATGAGTACTAGGTTCTTTCAGAATGAGTACTACGTTTATAATGAACAAATGTGTGAAAATCAACCCTACAATGTCTTAGAATGAACACTACGTGGATTCAAAATGAACCCTATGTTGTCGTCTCGCTGGATATGAATGAACACTACATTGTGATGAACAGTTGTGTGAGAATGAATCCTACGTTGTTTAAGAATGAGCACTACATTGATTCAGAATGAGCATTCGTTGTCATCTGAACGAAAGTGTCATCTGACCGAAACATGTCATCTGACTGGAGTCAATCCCTATATATATATATATATATATATATATATATATATATATATATATATATATATATATATATATATATATATATATATATATATATATATATATATATATATAGGGGCTGGTTCAAGTAAGAATGCACCTTGATGAAAGAAATAAGAATAAAATCTAGCCTTTGGATCGGATGCATCGTGCGGCTCAGATTGCATCCTGCACTCAAATTTTGAGATAGTGCATTTTCAAAGGATTTTGATGCATTTCGACATGATGCATTTTTAACCCATTTTGGTGCACCTAATTTTGATGCAATCTTGACCCTTAGATCTCATAATCTAAAGCACCAGATTCATTCTTATTTCTTTCATAAGATCGCATTCTCACTTGAACCAAAATCTATATATATATATGTGTGTGTGTGGTTCCCCCCTGTAGAGATGGTCACAGGATTGATTGGCGAACCACACCACCCGGGTTCGATCCCCAGAAGATGCAAATTTGGAGGAATTTTAAAGAGTTAAGCGTGTTGGCATGGAGTAGCAGAAATGATGGGTGACCCCCTGGGAAGTAGATTTGGGCTTATGGGGTTGGGATTTAGATTGAGTTACTTTGGGCTTTCTATAGTGGACTATCTATCTCGGGTGTTAACGGGCCCTGGGGTAGTCACGAGGTTAACGGGCCTCGGGCCCCCTTCTTGTAACCGACCGTTCATTATATAAAAAAAAGAATATATATATATATATATATATTTATATATATATATACACACACATATTATACTTATATATATTTTGTATAAAATATATTAAAACATGTATGATATTGATTTTGTGTTAATTATATGATAATTAAAGTTGACAAAATAGTTTGGAAGCTACCAATAGTAGTAGGGCCGAAAATATGCCTTAAAGTAGGAATGAGATTTTGTTTCTTTCCTTGTTTGTGATAAGAGATTTTCGGCCCCCTTCCCCAAAAAGAGACTAAATTGTTTTGTTCTTTTAATTCTTTACTCCAAATATTTTATATTTTAAGAAATATTCTAGAGAAAAATTACTAGCATAACATTTCTCTAGAACACCATTCAGAGTTCGTGTGTACGCATTAGAGGTCATATACTTTTGTGGTTAAAGCTCACCAATCCCTTCGGCCACACGTTGTGACTTGTTCGTCAAGAAACGTATAGTTCTAACAATAACTCATAGTTTTTGTAAGGGATCTTGGGTGGATCTACGTTTGGACATCAAAATTTTATATTTCCACTGCTCTATCCAAGCATAGTTCCAAACATACTTATGTCACACGTAAATATTATTTAATATTATTCTCATTTAATACTTTACTCCGCTCAATTGTTCTATGTGTGTGACCCTTCTAGGTATTCATAACATTGGCAATAATATTAATTCAAAATTAATATTATAAACGATAAGCGGTATCTAGCAATACATTATCGCTACCCATGTTATAAGGATAATGTTCATTGCAACAATACCTCCAACAACACATTACATTTGTATAACTCTTATCCCTTTATCTCTAATATCTTGATTTAACATAAGGTGTGAGAAGTGTCACCTTTCTGTAGTCAAGTTAATGGTTTACTGATTTTTACATTCTTTTGTGGGATTCAAATAACATTAATATCACATATATTAATTTATATGGGTACGGTTATACACTTCTCAAGTCACATAACATGAAGACATTACACTTCATCACAATGGAAGGGATAATTTCTTTCTACGAAATTCAAACCTTTACATATGCTTAACTACATATCCAAAATATAATTGTACATCTACCAGTATTCCAGATGGGATTAGTCATGAATCAAGGCATGTAGGTCATCATATTAAAGATCGTAATTTCTCAAATCTAAGCATAGTTATACCAATGGTTGAATGAGAATACTACAAAAACATTAAAGCTATACCCATGTTGTATTCTCATCGTGGGTCAGTCGAGTACAATATCCTTTATATGTACCTACATATAGATTAAGATATCGCAATATACATAACCTATGAGACATGACTATCTTATCTTATACGTATTAGTCTTAGTGTATTATGGCGTGTGTACTATCATATTATTCAACTAAGAACATTTTAGACATAACCTCATTAATGTAGCAATCTCATAATCAGAACATTGTAGTTCTAATATATGCTACCAGACCACTAAGTCTCTAGACTAAAGTCATTTTTAAATACACGAGATGTATAAAAAAATTTTTAGGGCCTTTTATTCTTGATAAATATTCACACTTATTCATAGATTGGCCTCTAGGGCTCACATATCCAACAATAGTGATGTTGGAGACCCCAATTGATTCATATATGGAATCGGCCTTGGAACGCTATTTGGATGTCAAGCTTCGTAGGATCTTCTACAATAGATCCTTGTTGGCATATGTCTTCTTTAGGGCTTGAAGATCGTTGAAGATCTTTGAAAAATGATCGAACATGTCCTTGATCATCTCGTTTTCTTTCATCTTGAACATTTCATATTCTTGGGTCTTGAAATCAATTTTAGCTGCACATACCTGGTCCGTACCTTCATAGGTGACATCAAGTTTGTCCCACATCTCCTTGGCGGTGGAGCAACACAAGATCTTGCCATAGTCGCCTGGGTTGACTGCACAGTAGATCGTGCTTATGGCTTTGGCATATTTTTCAATCGTTTGATGTCCTCGGCATCAAATTCTTCTCTGGTTTTTGGGACGGTTGTTTCTCTTACTTCCATCACCAGCACTTGCCGTTCTTAATGACCAACCACAATTGGAAGTTTGTGGAACGAATATAGACTCTAATTCTCTCCTTTCAATAGGTGTAGTTGGTGTCATCGAAGAGTGATGGGGTTGAAGTGGATTGCCCATCACCAATTTCTGCATTCAAATTTCTAGAAGAATAGCCCATGATCTTATTCCTCTCAAATGGTGAAGTCTGAAGAGAGTTAGGCTCCGATACCAATTTAGACATATGTCAGTTGAAGTTGAACAATCTACGCATCAAATATACCTTGTTCATTGCAGATGTATTTGGTACATGTTTGACCACACCTTCAACAAACCGGATGTAGTCTTCTCCTTCAGGATGTTGAACACGACATTTCTTGACAAAGTCAACCGGATTAACCCCAACATTGGCAAACCTTGACCTTCCCTTGCTCTTCCGTCATGGAATTTGGCTTCACCCCGGTCAAGGGTTCATGAAGATCTTTCTGGTCTAGATAGTCTTTGATCTACTTCTTGTAGAAATAGAAATCAGATTCATCAAACTTCTCGATTCGAAGCTTCGAACTCTACTCCTTTAGTAGTCATGTTGACTCTACGTATTAGCTTCAATACCAGTTGTTAGGGTCAATTATAATGGGCCACAGATTACTCAACTCAAGAAAGAAATTAGAAGCTATAAGTAGAAAAGGAAGCCCATTGTGGCATACTTCGGTCAGGGCCGTCTCCGAGAAATTATTGGCCCTCGACAACACCAAGAAAATCGGTCATCATGTCATAATGAAGCAAAATCTATAAATTACATTTTTTAATAATTAAAAAATTACTCTGTACAATAGTAATAAAAATAATAAAAAGTCAAATGTGTAGTCTTATAAATCTATAATTACATACCTTAATAACTAGCCAAAGATTCTTAAAGTTTTTCTAGCATTTTTGAGATCAAATTGGTTGATATATGACTTTTGATGTATTTTTTAAATATTATTTTTAAATTCTACACTAATTTTCAAATAAAATGAATTGAGACGAAAAATGTAATATAAATAATTAAATACGGAGTAATAAATAAATATATGTAGTACACTTACAAAAAATGGGCCCCATCTACAATTGGGCCCTATCCAAGAGGCCATTTTGCCCTTGGCTTGAGCCGGCCATGACTTCGGTAAACTGAAGGGAACCTGGGTGAATTAAATGATCATGAAAAAAATCCTATGTGCATGTGTGGCATAAACACGCTTCAAAAGACGCAACATGATAGAGAAGAGGTGCACCAGTTCGTGATGGGATTGGATAATGAAGGCTTTGTAAATCTCAGATCCAATATCTTGAGTGTCGAATCTTTGTCACGATTGAATCACATATACCCGACAATTATCCAACACAAAGGCGAGCTGAAAATAACACAGGAAGAAAAACAGAATCTAGCATGTTTTGCAATCACATCTAAATTTGATTGAAGTTACTAGCGTTGCACCCGTGTGGTTGGTCATTCTGTTAACTTTTTCACGAATAAAAGTACGAGTAGTTTGGTTCTTTGTGCGTCATTATATATTCAATATAACTAAATAAAGCAAGATTAATTTATTATTATTATTATTAAAAAATGGAAGTACGTAAAATATGGCTTAATTGTATGAAAAAGTAAGAGTTATTATTATTATTGTTATTGTTATTATTATTATTAAATGGATCTACATGAAATATGACTTAATTGTATGAAAAAGAGAGAGTTTCTCACATGTATTAATAATGAAAATTGAAAAAATGAAGGAAGTAACGGAAAAATTAATAGTAGGAGCAACTGTGTAATGCTAACGTGACTTGAAGCCTTGAAGAACTATGTGTTGAATGGATAGGTTGCAAACTAAACAAAGGACCAGTAAATACATTCCTATTGATACCCTTTGTATGTTTTGCAAGTCCAAAGTTGAAGACTTCTAGCGTCTTGTATGTTAATGCCAATATACTAATGAAGTTTACTTGAAGGTTTATGATTGGATTCGTTACAGGTTTGAGGGGGTCTCGGTGGGAGACATTTTTGAGAGGCTACAAAAAGTTATCCAGACTAGCCATAGATTAAAAATCATTTTTGTGTTCAATGCTTTTGTATACTTCATTTGGAGGGCCAAAACACCCTTCTATACAAGAATAAATTGTCCTCTAATGAAGAAACATTTCAAAGGGTTAAATTCCACGTTTGTACCTTCTTGAATGCTAAAGGAAATGGCTTTGATTGATTTTCCATTTTTGTAAGTCTTGTTCTTTTATACGGATAGTTGCTAAAGGTGAGAGGGCCTAGATTGTTTTATTTTTATATCCCTCTAGCTTTGTTCTTGAATCATGGCAGTTGCTATCTCTCTCTTTTGATCTCCTATCATGTACTTGGGTGTGAGGTGTTAATATTATGTGCATTTTGTTCAAAAAACTATTCATTGAATTTTCCAAGTTGAAGAACCTACATACCATGCATGACACAATATTGCAATAACTTGAAAGACCAATTGTGCAATTTAACATTGTTTAAATAATACGGAGTACTTCATAACATGTTTAATTTATTTATAGATTATGATCGAGAAGTATAATTACATCATATAAATTTAATCACAACTAGTGCAATGATTTAAAATCACTAGAGTAATTTAAAACATTTCAAAATGAATCAACCTATGTTATTAAAAAAAATAAAAATAAGGCTCTACTAAATTTTGGGTTTAACTTTTCCTATGGCTAAACTGATTTCACGTGTGATCACAAAAACTTCATACCCATGACAACCCCCTTAAATTTCAGCCACTAGTTTTCTTTTTTACATAACCAACTAAGATGATCATTAGAATCCTTTCTATATATACATAAGAAAGAAGGTTTGAATTTGAGGAATAATAAAGCCCGGATAATTAGCACCAATTCTGGGGCTATATATGTATCAATATATTCCTTCAAACTGCATTGTTTTTCGGCTCATATAAAAGAAAAATATATGTATTTTCCCTTTTTGTTCTTTTATTTATGACCTCAAGAACATAATAAATAAGTAATTAGTAAAGATCTAAACCATCAACGTCACTACAAAGCACATCATTATGGAAGAAAGACTACGATCCATGTCGTGTTCATTGTTGATAATCTTATTCCTTCTTGTGTTGCCACACACATTTGCAAAGTCAGGTGCATGGAAAAATGCTCGTGCCACCTTCTACGGTCCCCCGGAGGGAACCATTGGTAGGTTCATATATAGATCAACCTACAGATATTGCATTTTCTAGTGTATGTATATAGTCCCAATTACAATACTTAATCAATAATTATTAAGAAATCAGACCCGCGGATTAACGTATGATTTAACATGTTTATACATGCATAGTACACGCGTAGACAAAAACAAATAGTGGTGCTTATTGAGAGAGATGATAATACATATTTTATTCATCCTTTTTTAATCTTCCTAACTAATTTCCCATGGTCTTCAATGAAGGACTTTGACAATCAATATCTATATTTATAGATGGATAGATAGATATTATTCCATCTATTTCACAAGACATTTCCAACATAACTTTTTGTACATTCCACAAAGCACTTTTACCGCGACCTAAAATTCTCATTGTAAACCTTATTTCTCTTTTATTGCGAGAAAAAGTTTTATTAGGATATTTTAGATATTTCATACGTATGGTAAAAGTATTTTGTGGGATAGCAAAAAGTTAGGGCTGAACTATTTTGTTAAATGAAGTATAAAATTTTAATCTTTCAGAACTATATTTCAATATGAAGTTATAAACATTATATTTATATTAAAATTTAATATATTCTTCTGTAATTTGTTATCAAAGTTATAAAAAGTTGACCCTTTAAGGTAAATTGAGAAGTTTCAAAGCTAAAACATACATACACAACTAAAACATATATATATATATATATATATTAATAATAATTCTTAATCAAATCAAATCTGATCTGGTCTGATTTGATTGAATCTCATCTGATCTGATTAGATCTGATCTGATTTGATTAGATCTAATATGATCTGATCTGATATAATTTTAATAAGAAATAAGAAAAAAGAAAAAAAAATAAGTTGAACAGAATTGGGCCTAAGAATAGAAGACTTGTACAAAAATGTTGTATCAAGTTTGTGTGCCCAACACCACGTATGACGAAGTTTGTTGATAGATGCCATTAGTTCCTCCCGTTTCCAATTGCCTCTCGAATATAAGTTAGATTTGTAGTTCTTTCGAAATGGACCAAATGATGATTCCCAGTAAAATAAATCTGAGATTAACTTTAAAACTTGTCCTATTAAAAGATAACCACCATCTAAGCAAAAATTGTGCAACTGTCAACGAGCTGCTGTTGATCTGGGCATGTGTTTGTGTGTGTCTATACATATTTTGGCTCAAATGAGAATGGTGCAAAGTGAAAAAAAATGAGGATACATATAATCCACTATATTTGAGATCTACGGGTAATTAAAAATAAAAAAAAATGAGAAAATGAAAAAATCGTGGTGGAAATTTTGTAAATATATTAAACTTTCCAAAAAAGCACTACTACAAGCTTAAACTACATTATAAAAGTATGAAAATGCACTATTCTCATATTCTGAAAATGCACTGTTCTCATATATATTTGTGTGTGTGTGTGTGTGTGAGTGTGGTGTAGGCGGAGCATGTGGGTACGAAGACAACAAAGAGAGCTATGGGGCATACACGACAGCATTAAGCACTGCATTGTTCAAAAATGCCGAGAGGTGCGGAGCTTGTTACGAAATAATGTGCGTGAACAGCGCATCCTGCAAGCCCGGTGGGAACACCATCGTAGTGACTGCCACCGATTTTTGCCCTCCTAATTGGGGCGCCACCAACGCCTGGTGCAATCCTCCCAGGAAACATTTCGATTTGTCTCAGCCCGCCTTTCTCCAAATTGCTGACTATAAAGCCGGTGTCGTCCCTGTCCACTATCGGAAGTACGTACACATCACTATGCACCTTTTAATTTCCTCATGCTATAGGACAAATTTCAATTTACCTAAATAATTCTAAAATATTAAACTTAAAGGTGTGTAGTCCCTCGCATAGGGAGATACTGCGGCCACCACTATATTTATGGAGTACCTTAAGTGCTCCGTTCACAAAATTTGATGGTTCAATTCTGCAAACAGAGCACTGGGGGTGCTCCAAATAGGTGCTAATAACCGGAGTGGTTCTGTAAGCCCGTGGCTACGGAACTGCAATGTAAACATACTTCAAAAGAAGATATGTAATGGTTTTTTCTATTCATGTTTGCTAAAACCGTTCTTATTTAGGCTTGTGACAAATTTGTTTTAATAATTTTACCTTTTAATTATATCTTTAGCATAAAAAATATCTTAAGTAACTTATTCTATCAATGGAAAATGTATAGAGTATATAACAATGACTTTATTTAGATATATTAGTTATGTTTTTACAAAAACGGAGGTGTTTAGAAGAAAATGAAAGATGAACTATTTTAAAAAACAGAGGGAGTATTAAATAGGATCAATGACAAAATTCACTGCCACAACTTGGCATTATAATGGATGTTGATGTTTCATAGTCTTTTTCAGAATTACACTCCATTCTTCACAAAAAAAGGTTCCTAATTTACTTTGGCATAAATTTTAAGGAATATGAAAATGTGTTGTTGAAAATAGAGGTGACAATAAGACCAATCGCATCGGTTCAAGATTGGAATTTATTCGGATCAGTTTGACTAATTTTAATTTAGATTTAATACGGTTCCATGCATTTTTCTTTTCCGGTTAAGGTCAAAATAGATACGGCTCATATATTGAGTTAAATCGAATGCAATTAGGTAAAATTTGAGTGAAATTAAATGCAATTCAAAGCACATATATAGAAAATAAATCTTTTTTAACTGTTCTTTACTTTGTATAAATTTTAACTAATTTTTTTGTAAGTTGTATTGTTCATTTCTATATCAATTTATAAATAAAATAAATTTAAAAGATATGAAATTTTGCATTATATTTAGATATGGTAATTCATTTTGGAAAATATGGACTAAGTAATTTAAGCATATAACTAGTTCAAATAGTAAAATAAAAGTAAAAATTAAAAATAACATTGAAGAATTATGATTTTCCCTAAACCAAAAATCAATAATTACAACAATACATACTAGGATTTGTAATCCTATAAATAGTAGGATAATATAAAAGGAAACCTATACAAAAGGATACTACCAAGAATATAATCACAATATTAAATCTATATAATATATTTAACATGCTCCCGACTACGTGGATTGTGGTGGATGACGAATTCCAAAATTGTCTGTGAAATCTTAGAACGGTAGAAACGAGAGTCCTTTGTTGAAAATATATGTGTACTGAGATGAGGACGGAACATGAAGCACCTTGACTTGGCCGAGAGAAACTTTGTCGCGAACGAAGTGGATGTCAACCTCAATATGCTAAATCGCACTTATGTTGTCATAGAAAACTAGGGTTGCACGAAACAGGGGCTAGTGAAGCTCAAGCAAAAGATTCCAGATCTAACTGGTCTTAGCAACGACATTGGCTACTTCTTGATATTTCACCTTGATATTGAAGCAAAAAGTTGTAGCTTTCCATTTGGAGGACCAAGACACAAGGTTGTCCCCAATAAAGACACAATAATTAGATGTGGATCGTCGGGTATCAAGACATCCAGTCCAATCTACATCAGAATAAGCCTGTAAGTAATTAATTCTAGACAGGGAGATGCAGTGAGTAGCAGTCCTGCTAAGGTAACGCAGGACATGCTTCATGGCAGTGAGATGATTGTCTCGTGATGCATGAACAACATAAGTGATATCTAGAATGACGTAACTAAAGGCAATAGAAATCTTAGATTTTGTGTCGATGGGGGTGGAGATGGGGCGCGAAGAAACCATCTTGGCCCGCTCAAGAATTTCATGAGTGAACCGCGTTTGATGTAAGAAAAGCCAATTCACATTGTATTGTACATTAATTCCAAGCAAGAAATGAATGTTCCCCATGTTAGTCGTGGAAAATTCAACCTTAAACTTCTGAGTTAGCCACTGAAGAAGGGCGGGGGAGGAAGTAGTGTGGATAATATCACCAACATAGAGAAGTAATAAAATAGTCCATGTCTGTCCCATATGAGAAAGTGAAAAGGGGCGTGTCAGACTTGCAACCATGAAATCCCAAGGTATGAATGAAACCTACAAATCTATGGAAGCATGAGAGGGGAGCCTACTTAATACCATATAGAGCCTTCTCGAGCTTGTAGAGATAGTGTGGTCTAGTTCCATCTTGAAATCAAGAAGGCTGGCAGGCATAGAATGTCTTTTTTAGAGTCCCATGAAGAAGAGTTTATTTAACATTAAGTTGATGAATTGGCTTACCCCGTGAGAGAGCAATGCTGAGTACAATATGAAAAGTAGCCAATTTGATAATGAGACTGAAGGTTTCATCATAATAAACTTCAAATCGATGGTTGAATCCACAAACCACCCATCAAGTTTTGTACTTGGTTAACTCTACGGAGGGGGCTAATTTATGATGGAATAGCCATTTACCAGTGATACTATTTTGATGGGGGAAGGGGAATACTAATTCCCATGTATCATTCTTTATCAAAGCATTAAACTCATGAAACATAGTAGCATGCGAGTTTGGATCTTTGAGCACACTATGGTATGTTCGCGGAAAGGGGGAGATATGGGCAGTAGTGTTAAGATTGAGGATTTATTTTGGTCGTGAGATGCTAGCTTTGGAGCGAGTGACCATGGGGTATTGATTTGGAGCGGGTGGATATGGTGGGTTGGGGTTGGTAAAGTCATGGGGTGGGACTATTTTTGGTTTGTTGTGTGTGTCAGTGGGAAGAGGGGTGTGTTGATCTAGGGTTGGGGAGGTGGTTCGTAGAGGGGAGAGAACTGGGTCGTTGGAGTGGGGGTAGGCAGTTGATGGCTGCAGGGCGTCCTCCTCCGTGGAGTCAAGAAAATTTATGTCAGTGGTAAAGGTGATGTGAGAATTGGGAAAAGTGGATTCATCAAAGATAACATGATGGGATTGAAGATGATTATTTTATTAGTTCGAAGGTCAAGACAACGATACCCGCATTAGTTGGAGGGGTAGCCAAGAAAGATACACCGAGCTGAGCATGGGGAAAGTTTGTTAGGAGCTATAGCGGAAAAGTTGGGATAGCAGAGACACCAAAAAAAGTAAGTGAGAGTAACATGCTTAGGATTCATGAAGTATTGTGTGGTGTGTGTTTTAGGAGGGTAGTGGTTAGAAGAAGGTTGAAAGTGTTGGCTGCTATGTGGAGGACTTTGACCCAAAATTTGGGAGGAAATTGGGCCTGAAGAAAGAGGGTGCGGATGGTGTTATTATTTGTAGAATGGTGTGCTTTGCTCGGTCATTTTGCTGGCTGGTGTGCGGATAGGAAGAATGAAACAAAATGCCTAATGATTAAAAAAATACTTTAAGTGGAGGATATTCGGTACCATTGTCACATTGATCAACTTTAATGATGGTATTAAAATGATTTTTACTTAAGCAGTAAAAGAAGTAAGGTAAAAAAAAGAATTTGATTTGTGTTTTCAAGCAAAACGTAACACCACAACCCGCGTAACCCGAACCAACGAGTTAGTGAATCGGGTTGCTACTTATTTGGTATTCACATGCACAATATTTTTAAAAGACATTAAAATTAAAACATTCATTCATAATTATTGAGAAACAATTCATAAGTTAATGACAGTAAACAAAATCAAACATTGTGAAAGCCTTTAAAAAACAATGTTCAACATTCTTATATTTTTAGTAAACATTTCCTCAGAATATTTTAATTAAAACAAAACAGCTATGACCATCCATTAGCGTCACGCCTCACTATCCTCCAGGTTTCTCATCCAATCCTTGATCCATACCTGCAAAAATTATTGAGCGCGGAAGTATCTAACGCTAGAGCGAACTCATAGACTAGCATCCATTAATATATAATCACACAATATGTGAAGAATCAGCAAATATCATTATTGAATATCATGATCAATTATTAATCTATTTGGGTATGAATATATTTAGTTTGGTTTCAATTTAGTTCAGATCATTTTGGCTATTTGGTTATAGATCAAATCTTCACTTTTTGGATCATTTCAATTTTGGTTTCGGATCATTCAAGCTGAACAAGCCTAAAGAAAAGTTGGCAGTGGGTCCTAAAATTGTAAAAATGAGGTTTGGGCTTAAAGATTCCACGATAGACCTTGGAGTAATTGAAGCACAAGTTGTGGCTCGGACAATGGGGTATCAACATCATCCAACCGATCTGCTATATTATTGAGGTTTTAACATTAAGTGGCCATGGGCGTGGTACCTTTCATGGTCGTGCGAAATTGATATTCAAGTTGCATAGCCCGAGCATGTTTGTTATGATGAAATAGATCATGAATAACATGCTAGAGTTCAGACGCAGTGGAGGTAGAAGAGATGACCAAACCAGAAACTTCATCGGTGATAGTAGAGATCACAGGGTCCAATTCCAAGCCCGAATAAAAGCGTCAACATAGAACCATTTGTCATCATCAGAGGTGGAAGAGATGTGGGAATTTGAGAGAAAGCCATGGAGGTTGAACCGACGAACAAGGAGCAAGAAGAGACGACTCCATTTTTTGTAGTTGGGCTCAGAGAAGCTAAATTGTATGGGGACATGAAGTTTGAAATTATAGATGATGGTGAAGGCAAGGTGTGGAAGGTTTGATGGCAAAGGGGAGGAAGATTTTTCTATGGTCGATATGATGGACAGTGGACGAAGGGGAGAAGAGAGATGACCTACCACAACTAATGGGGAAGGCCACTGGGAAAAGAAGCTGGCATGAAGGAGACCGACAAGAAACTGGCGAGGAGAAGAAGATCAGTATGGAGGTCGGCGTACGAGGGAGCAGAGCAACTAGGGTTAGAGTAGCTCCGATACCATGAAGAATTCTAATTTTCGCGCAATTCCATAAACCAATAAAGAATAATTACAACCATATACACTAGAATTCGTAATCCTAATAATGGTACGATAATATAAAAGGGAACCTATACAAAAATAAAATCACAATATAAAATACATACAATATATTTAACACATATTAGTGTAAATGCTCACTAATTTACATAAATATAATATGTTTATTGTAAGACAGAATTAGTTTGGGGTCTTATTGGTTTGGGGTCTTATCAGTTTCGGGTCTTATCGGTTCCCGATTTAATCGGTTTCAGATCTAATCGGTTTTAGATTTAAAATTTTGATTATTGTATAACAATTTGTACCTTTATAAAAATAATTTGGATTAGAAATTAAATAAATTCAATGAATCCTATTAACCATAATAGGACACTAAATTTTGGAGGTGGAGGTGAGGTATGCATGTTTACTCACAAATTTTAATTTCATTGAGTGTTGGCAGGGTTGCATGCAAGAGAAGCGGAGGGGCAAAGTTCACGATAACAGGGAACCCATTCTTTAACTTAATAGAAGTGACAAATGTGGGGGGAGGAGGAGACATTGAGAAGGTTGAGGTGAGAGCAGAAGGAAGGGATAGATGGATAATGCTGAAGCGGAATTGGGGTGAGAAGTGGGAAACCGACGAGAAACTTGCTGGGAGCGCTCTCACATTCAGGGTCACCACCACTGACGGAAGATTCATTACTTCTCATAACGTCACTCCTAAAGGGTGGCAGTTTGGCCAAACCTTCGAGGGCCAAAACTTCTGATGGAATTTCACCCATGCATCCATGATTCCATGTGTGTATTTATATGTAACTCAAAAAGTCAATATAATGGCACAAATCTTCTTTTGTTCTACTCCCTTCATCTAGTTTATTTGTCCGATTTGATTGTTTCGAGTCAAATTGGATCAACTTTGAGCTTCAATTAAATTAAAATCGTAATGTATTTTTGTATAAAAATCATTTTATTATATTTATCTTATTGAAAACTTTCAAAATTATATTTCATTAAACTAATATGTTATACAAATTGAGAGTAATTGAATCTTTAAATTTATATATCCAATTTGACACGAAAAAGTCAAACTGGACGAATACACTGTGATGGAGGTAGTATTAATTTTCATTTTATGTCACTGCATAAATGCACTTCTATAATTTTAAAAAAGAATCACTATGGACAAAAAATGCAACGTTCACAATGTTGGGATTTTAAGCACTTAAGACAATGAAAAATTGAGAATACAAGAAAAATAAGAGAATAAATACAAGAAGAATATATGAGAGAAAAGAGTATACTTCCACTATTTAAGGACAATATAAAAAAAAACTCTCCCGGTTTACGAGGCTAAATTCCAGACACCTCATGAATAGATGTTTCCACACACTATGCTCAGATGTATTATTCTGAGTAACTAAATACCAGTTACTACCTACACTCGCCCACACTCACCAAGACCCCTTAGATTTTCCGTGTGGTACTCTTGTGTAGAAACCCTCTTCTCCTCCCCCTCTCTCTCCCCCTCTCTCTCTTTCTAGTGGTGTGTTTACCACAAACACACACACACACATCACTCTTTATGGCTTCATACCTAAATGAGATCATGCCAAAACTAAGAGCCAAAAAAGGATGACACATCCTTTGATTTATGCCAAAAGCAAAAAAGGCCACGCACATGCATCCATGTCCTCCACCTTTGTTCCTTTCCTCTTGATTTCTTTTGATTTTTCTTCTTCTTATTTATTTTATTTTGATGATTAATCCATTTCTAACAAACTCCGTCTTGATTAAATAATCATAAGTTATGTAGTTCTACCTCACTTGTCCTATGAGATCATCGCTGATAAATGTAGTTTTCCGGATAGTAAACATTCCCAATAAAGGGTAGTTTTCTCTCCGAGTGTTGTGTCTCTTTAGGAGTGGACAAAGAGAATCAACTAATATCTCTGATTAGGCGAAGGTTAGGATAGGTTTATGAAAGTCTTCTTTGAATGGAATAAATGAGAGCAATACTAAAAGTAAATGTATTCACATAGTATAAGCAAGATTTATACCTAGGGTCAGGACATCATCTAGTTAATTATAGCACATTTAAATAATAGTTGGAACGATCGTATTTTGACTATTACTAGCGTATTACTAGGATTCGTAATTAAACTGGTTGTCTTGGATACTACAGCTTTACAGCGTATAATATTTTCTCAATAAATAGCTAATTTAATCTTTCAATATGAATTAACAAAAAAAGGCAAGAACAATTTCATAATAATCATTCCAACATTAACTAAATATTCAAAGTATATAACCCAAATAGTCCAGACCCACAGGGCCCAATCCCACTCATACTATGAAAAATAATTAAAATAGCACTATATTAAATTGGGAAAACTTACAACTTCCGTACAAGCGGAGTAGAACAGATCTTGAGTTGAAATCCTCCGAGAATACTTCTAAACTAACTATTTTGCTAATCTATAAGCTGAAATAGAGAGGGGGAGTATATAACTCGAATATGGGAGGAATGGGATGCAATGAATATGCAAATGAAGGGAGGAGGTGCTGTTTTAATAAGGTCAGATGTAAAGCGTCCAAGTCCAAGCGTCCAGATCTAGACGCTTTTTCTACGTGTCCCGGCCAATCTGCTTCTGCCTCTTGTCATTCTTGGACTGCAATTTAGATGAAGCATCCAACTCCAAGCGTTGAACATGGCCAAGCGTCCAAGTTGGACGCCTCAGGCCCCGGGTTCGTTGGGCTTCGCGGCTGGTTCATGAATTAGGCCCAATTTCACTCCTTTTTGGCCCCAGTCATTATTTTTGACCTCTGGAAGCTCGTTCAAGCCCAAATCTTGATTCTTTGATGCTTGATTCCCTTTTTCTCAAATATTTGAACATAAAATGGACGATTTTTGATGATTTGATGTGGAATCCCTTTTTATGACTCTTAGAACTAAAATGAGAGTTTTAGTCATTAAAAACACATTTTATGAGATTATTAGATATTATTTACGTGCAATAACATTTAAAATATCATGTAAATGATAAGAACGAAACGGACTAATCAAACTCCTCACACTTAAACGTTGCATTCCCTGAAGCAACAAGTTGAATTATACAAGTATGGAAGAAAATTAGTAACTACAGAGGAAAAGTTTAAGCTACATATTATGAAGGAACGAAGAAATAACATAGTCATCAACCTTTTGTTAAGAAAAAATGAACTTCTAATTTCTCACCCATTTGGCTAGAAATGTAAAAAGTGTGGGGTTAGAAATGAACTTCTAACATAGGGTAACATTAGCTCAATTAAATTATTTGTTAACATCAAAACAAGAGAGTGAGCATACCAAGGCTAACAGTGTGGATCTACCCATAGTTGGTAAGCCATTTTTCCTTCAGTTTTAAAGACAACGGTCACCTACCCATCGATGGGTAAGAACTTCCCATCGCTGGATGGGATGTTGACTTTCAAACAAGGAAAGAATCAGGCTTAAATGCCTTACAACGGTCATGCCTACCCATGCATGGGTAATATCCTCCCATCGCTCGGAAACATGGTTCTGGAATCCAGTTGAGCTAAAGGATCACTTACCTATGGATGGGTAATATCTCCCATCGCTGGGTGGCATGGTTCTGGAATCCAGGTGGGCTAAAGGATGACTTACCCATGGATAAGTAATATCTTCTATTGCTGGGTGGCATGGTTCTGGATTTCAACTGAGCTAAAGGATCACTTATCCATGGATCGGTAATATCTCCCATCGCTGGGTTGATGGCTAGTCCAAAAACCTATGGTCTTCGCCTAAGCCATGGCCTAGCCAACCGATGCTAAAACCCGACCGAAAAAAGTGAAGTTCTCCAAAAAAATCAAGTGTCTAAAACACTTCTTTAAAGTATTTGGCTAAGAAATTAAGTGAGACACCTTAAAAACCACGTCATTTAAGTAAAAACCACGGCTAGCCAAGTTTATACCGTTTCGCATGGTTTTTGACAAACGACAAAAAACGAAAGGTGGTTTTTAAAGTGTTTTTGTTGGAGAACTATTTAAATGTGCCCAGAAGTTAAAACTGTTGGAGAACTATTTAAATGTGCCCAAAAGTTAAAACCAATCATAAAATATTGAAAACAACTTGGTTGGTTCGGACGCAAAAAACCAACGCCGGTAACCAAATGCCGAACGCCAGTTTCTGAAAACCGAATGCCGGATTCTGAAAGCTGAACGCCGGATGACTGATGGTTATGGTTTTGGTTGGGAAAGAACCAGGGGTTTTATAAACTTAAAACCATTTATGAAAACACTCATTTGATGCATGAAAAACATATTTTGTGTTGAGCCATGACTTAGAGAAATTGAATGAACTTGTTACAATAATAACCTAAGTATTTAGACAACGTCTTCAAAACGCCAGTGTCACCATCTTTAGAAACGTCAATGCCTTTCTTGAGCTTTTTGTTCCTTTTTCTATCTCTTAGAATCGTTTCGTTTTGTTCCATGTTCCCAACGGTTTGTCAATATCAAAACCTAAACGGAAACAAACATTGTCATTAGCAAAACGTCAAAGTGAAAATGTTTTCCAACACCAATAACACATCTCATTTGTACAACTCTTATCCCATTATCTCTAACATCTTAATTTAACACAAGGTATGGGAAGTGTCACCTTGTTAGAGTTAAATAATTGTTTTACTCATTTTCAAATTGACTTGTGGAATTGAAATAACATTAATATCTCATATAATATTTTATTTGGCTATGGCCATACACTTCCCAAATGATAAACTCATTTTATACGTAATTTTATCCTCATACTTAACACTTTTTTTATCCATAAGAATAATTTTTCATTTTATTAAAGAATATTTTTCAATTATAATTTATATTTTTATATTTAGCGTAGCAAAATTGAATGGACCAAGAAAAGAAAAAAATATGTTTTATTTCAACAAGAAATTATTTATATCTTCTTATTGGAAAGGAGTTTGAAGTTGGAGCAAAAGAGAAAAGTGTTCAGAATCGAATTTCAAGCAAAATAGTATTTAAAGAGCCGAGTGTACAACAAGCGACCAAGCAGGCAACCGTCTACCTAGCCGCCTACCAAGTTTAAACAAATGGCCTATTGGGCTCTGTCGGCGAAGCTACGCACAGGCAGCGAATTTAGGGTCCGGCGGGCTAGCAGCCACCCGCCAGCTTGCCCGCATGTCGACTTACGAGCTGAGTAGTTTCCACAGTTCTAGATTTTTCCACATCGGCGGTGGCGGGCTGAGAGGCGGCCGCCTATCCACCCGCATGTGACTCGGCCCAGGTATATATATGCCCCACCTCAGTTTTCCCCTCTCATCCATCAAAAAAAATTTCCTTCTTTTTCTCCATTTTAAATTCAAGATTTCTTCTGAGAGTCCTAGAGTGTTGGTTTAAAGATTCGTCATATTTGTATTTAATTCTTCGAGATTGTAAGCTTTCTTGTACACTTTTCTTTTATCAATAAAAATATCTTTTATTGTTTATTTTAAATTGTGTGCTCTTATGGCTTTCTATGGCTAAATTTATATTAAGGTATGAACGGAATTAAGGGTATAGCTAATGTTATTAATCAAAATTAAGTTAGTTGGTTAATTGAATTAGTTTTCTAAAATGAGATTAACTAATTAATATATCTGGCTAATTTATTAATTAATCTTTGGAGATTATTCGCCTGGCTTGTCTATGAGTTAGGACAAATAATCTAGCCAACCATATTTAGGCACATTAATGAGGCCTAGATATAGGATAAGTTAATGAATCAAAATATAATTAATCAAGAAGTTAATTTAATCTAGATTATTACATTAGCCCATATACCTATTCAATTCATACCTGTTTCTAAATCATTGATTGAATTAATTCTATTATTGCTATCATTCTGTTTGAATCTTGATTGTTCTAATTTTTCTAGTTCAAGATTAATTACTTTGTTAAATTAAAATATCTAGTTAATTAACAAATACTTCCCTTCGCCAATCCTTGTGAGACGACCCGAGTCACTCTCGGTTAATTTATTGACTTACCGCTTTCGTCACCAAATCACATTAATCAGTGGGCCCGAAGACATTACACTTCATCACAATGGAAGGGATAAATTCTTTCAACATCATTCACGCCATTACATATGTTTAACTATATACTGAAAACATAAACTGTACGTCCACTAGTAATTCAGATGACATTAGAAATGAATCAAAGCATAAAGGTCAACATATTAAAGATAGTAATGACCTCAAGTCTAAAGATTGTTATACCAATGGTCGAATGAGAATACTACTATCACGTTTAAAATAATACCCATGTAGTATCCTTATGCCAGTACCATATCCCTGAAATGTACCTATGTATAGATTGAGATATCAATCTTGTCTCATACGTATTAGTCTTAGTACATTATGACGTCACTATTATCATAATATTCTACTAAGGACATTTTAGACATAGCTTCTATTAATGTAACAGCCTTACAATCAGAACGTAGTAGTACTAATCTATGCTACTAGAGCGCTAAGTCTATGGACTAAAGCTTGTTTAGATACACGAGATGTATAAACAATCTTTAGGTCCTTTTATTCTTGATAAATATTTAGATACTAATTTATACATTGACCTTTAGGGCTCATATATCCAACAGCAGGCGCCCTTACCGCGTGCGATGCGAGTGTCCTAGTCCTCAACTACGAACAACAATGGGCCTCAAAAGCCGCAGAGACCGACGGGCATCCTTTTCCGCGGATCGGTGTATACGTGCGCCTATTAACCGCAAGCTCAGTTGTTAAGGCACCCAGATGAATTGCGCAATGGTTAATCGAGTAATTTACATTATGTTTTGATATATAGGGTATATTTATTTGGCTTGAAAGAATTAACTTCCAACTTTTTCCAACTCCTAATTTTTTTTCAAATTCTTCTATGTCTTCCAACTCCTAGTTTCTTCCAACAATGACTAAAAAATATATTTACATTTGATTAATAAATAATATTATCATATATCCAAATTTATAGCATATAATCTCAAATATAGATAAAGATGAATTATTTTTTATTCAAAATTAGTTGTCTTACATATTTATTAGGGTGATTACTTAATTGAGTTATTTTTTTAACATTTTACTTTTTTCAACATTTTTCAACTCCTTCTAGTTTTTTCTAAGAGTAATTTACGTACATAGCACTAAAACAGAATGACTTTCCTTAAACAGCGTCATATGTTTTTTATTTCCCAATGTAGCACTTTTAGTCATTATTCCTCCTTCTAGACATGATTAAGTCTTATTTAGAGAATAAAAAAGTTTAAGTCTTACATTAGGAAATAATAACATATATTTTAGTGCTATTTAGTGCAAATATTTCTTGTTAGAATAAGTGCCCTTCACTAGAGGGGGGGTGAATAGTGAGGCACGAGAATGTTTATAAATTTTCGCGGAATAAAAATCGCAGGGATAAAGTAAAGAGCGGAATAAAAAGGAGTAAAGGGAGCACACCAAGATTTGGGCCCTTGGTGTTAAAAAAATATGGCTGTTGGTCATAGAATGAGGTGCCCAACGGCTATGATTTTTGAACTGCAACAGGCTTCCCAGCGATGGTAAGGTTCTCCCATCGATGGGAAGACAACTACTGGAAATCCGTTAAAAAAATTTTAAAAAAAATAGAGTCAATTACCCATCGATGGGAGAGAGTTCCCATCGATGGGAAGAGGGGTTCTGAAAAAAAACTTCCTTCCCAGCGATGGTGTAGCCCACCCATCGCTGGTTCCCCCTGATTTCCAGAATTTTTCACTTTGAACCGCCCCTGCAAAAAAAGAATAACACTTTGGTACCCAAAGTATGTCTGTGGGTCCTTGGGGGTTAGTTGACCTTTATTTCCCACACACACACCCAAAATTTGCACACACACACACACAATTTAATGATTGTTTAGGAGTTANATGAACACTACATTGTGATGAACAGTTGTGTGAGAATGAATCCTACGTTGTTTAAGAATGAGCACTACATTGATTCAGAATGAGCATTCGTTGTCATCTGATCGAAAGTGTCATCTGACCGAAACATGTCATCTGACTGGAGTCAATCCCTATATATATATATATATATATATATATATATGGATTTTTGTGATCGTTTGAAAACATTTTTTTGTTTGGGTTTGGAGGGTGGGGGGGGGGGGTCAACTACTCAATTGTGTTGTTTGAATGCCTGCTCTAATTAGCTATTTTTTATATGTAAATAAACTCTAATCTTGTTAGCCTCGAACTCTGTTTCAATGCTAATTACATAGTCTGCAACGAATTACAAATTTGCTTGGATGCACTTGGGCATGCAAATTATTTTCTTGTGATTGTGTTATGAACACGATATTCATGTTGAAAGTTATTGTTTACTCATTTTTACCTTGTTGATTTTTAAATGCATTTGACAGTCTTATGTGGGCACCACTCCATCAATTGGTAACATATTAGAGGATTTTTTGAGTCAAAGGTTTGGAGAAAATTCTTATGAACTTGTTGATTCAATCCTTGTGCGGTCCAAGAAGGATTCTGCTCTTAGCAGGTTCAATTCTGTAGAAAATGGGCGATTTGTATTATTATTAGAAAATCGTGCTTGTAAACCAAGCATTAAACTGTCTTCTGTGGATAATGTCATCATATATGGTAGTGATACTAATCCATCAAATGACTTGAAGCTTCTGGAAAAAATGTCTTTTCACTCCACGACAAAAGAAATAAAAGTTTTTCGGTTATATTCATGTTTTACGGTGGAGGAGCAAGCACTTGCCATTGCAAAGAAAGAAACTGATCACTCCTATAGTCTAAACCGGAATCTGAATGACACTCTCAGATGGGGGGCAGCAGATTTGTTCTGTAGATTGGATGAGTACAATGCAAATGAAAGCCATCTATCATCTGGGCAGTTGCTTCTTAGTGTTGCCCTTAAAGAATTCTGCGCCGTAATTTCTGAAACCCCTGAAAAAGCTGGCATAAGCGGTTCTCTTATTGCAAAAGTTCCACATAGTTCTTCACATTTGACTACAAATCTTTCACTATTTGGGAAGCAGAGAGTTAATGGTACTGGTGAAGAACCTTGTGTCTTTTGGAAGAGTTTGTTGGGGGTAAGAAGTCCTCAGTGGAGACATATAAGATGTAGAAGTCCAAGGAGTAGAAAGAGAGGTCAATTTTTTGGTAAATCAGATCAAACACCAGAAATTGCAGGTAATGTAGTAAAGAAGTATAAGATGATGAACAGTGAAAGAGGTCAAATTCCTGCTTCAAAGGAAGGTATCATTCTTTTGCTGATTGTTCTCTAGCTATTCATGTTGATAATGACATCCATTTTCTGGACGAACACGTGATTGCTCAAATAGTTCTAAATCTTCTGATGTTGGTGCAGGGCCCTCTGCTATTAGTTCTTCCAACTTGTCATTGCCAGCATCTACTAACGGAAACAATGGACTTACTGTGATGGATTCTTCTAGTTCATTATGTGGCGGCATTACACAAGAGGAGCCTGCAGAAATAATGACATTATCTGATAAACAGAGTAGTCTTCATATTCTTCTGAAGGCAGAGATGGAAAAAGTTTTTGAAGTGCTAAAACTTCCGGTACCTCTCTTGACTTCCCCTTTTGTGGTAATCAGTTTGTAGTGGCATTTCATTACCTTCTCATAGCAATGATATCTGCCTTTGTTAACAATGCTTTTTATTGATTTTAACTCTCTAATTACAACTTGATAATTTAAAGGCTAATACAATGTTTTCACAAATAAACAATGGACTTTAACCTAACGAGAAAAACCCAACTTTTCCCAAACCTATGGTTTTTAGTTTTCATAGTGGATAGCATATGAAAAAAAAGTTTGACTAAAAGTTGAACCTGAAATTGGAAATTGGATATTTGGAGAGGACCTAAACTTGAGCACTAACTTGAACGTTGAATTTCAATTGATTTAACAATAACCCACATAACTTTGTTTGCTTTACTCCTTTTTTTGTTCTTTGGTTAATTGATCCCTTGCTAATCATTTCCACCACTTCATATTCCTGGCTTTCTGAACCCAATAAATAAAAATAGAGAAGAGCTGTTATCTTTGAAGGTTTAATGCAACTTTTGCTTTCCGATTTTCTATTTTCTAACAAAAGCACATTAACCAACTGAATGCCATCTTGCCCTGTAAGGGTTCTCATTTTGTGAAAGGACATCAACCTAGTACAATCCCACAAATGGGGTCTGAGAGGGTAGATGTACACAAACCTTGACCCTACCTTAAAAATTGAGTGTTTTAGAAGACCTCTGTCTTAAAAAACCGGAAACACACAAATAAAAAAAAGTTGCCATGATTTTGGAATAGTGCAAATATGCAATAGATATTATGAATTGCATATCTTAAAATCTTAAACACTACATAAGTTTTTCCTATAGTTGTTTGTATCATGTGTGTATTTCATGGAGATAGTTTCTGTACGTAATTTGTTTTTTAATAGGTCTTCATGTGCGTATTTCATTTAATAATCTTTGAATATGATATCACATGCAGGACGATGTCAAAAAAATGGCTGCACAATTTCTAGAGTATGTCATTAAGAATCACCGCATTAGTCGAGAACGGGTGATGGCAGTGAACATATTTCAAGCCTTCCAAATATCTATGGTAATCTATTTGTGTGCTTTTAGTTTTTTTAGTTGTGGGGAGTCAAATGAACATTTAAGTACTGAACTCATCCATAAGATACAAGCACAAGGTAAAAAAGAAATCCTAACATTTTGTCCAAATTTTGATATATAGTTCTCAAAGCAACGAATTTCATGTAAATCTTTATGCGATCTTTCACTGCAACATGGTTGAACACCTATTGGAAGAGGCTTTCTATGGAAGTACATGCACAATCTTCTTGCAGATCAGTTTTGCATCATTTATGCCGTTGGTTGCAGTTGTAGCTCTTACATGGCATATATGTTGTGTTTTCTTAGTGCTGGATGGCAGGTAAATTGTTGAAGCAAAAAGTTGACAAGGATGAGATGCTTGAGCTAACCAAAGAGCGTCTGAAGTTTAAATGCACTAAAGAGGAAGCAACTGCTGTTTATCAGAGATTTAGGGCACTGAAGAAATTATTTTTGCAAAACATGAAGAGAAATGAGCAGTCTGGGAATGTTTCGGAGCATTGTGAAGCAGATAAGAATGGTGACGCTTGCAAGAATCTGGTTCAACCACCTTTAGAAGAACATATTACTGATGAGATCTTGTTAGTTGAACAACCTAAGGATTTTGGGGTGGGATATGATCATCTAGCAGAAGTACAGGAAGATGCTCTAAATGTAGTTGTGGGGTTTGAACATTATGTGGAAGAAAATACTGTAAATAAGTATAATATGATAAATATGGGAGGCAACCAGAAAGACATTGCTAGTAACTGGGATGGTGTAAACCAGACATCCGACAAAGTTGCTTCTTCAGATGATGATGTTTTGCCCCCTCAAAATCAAGTATGTGGTCTCCCGTCTTTCTTAAAATATATTTATGGTATGCATATTATTACATTTTCATAATTCATATTACCCATCTTTGGTCTATTGCCAATGGAGCTAAAGAGTCATTATTGCCAATGCTTTAACTTCCCATTGCTTCTTACTTTCTATGAAGTTTTGGGTAGTGAGAGCATCAAGGATCAAAGTAAAACAACCTCTCTGCTTTTAGCTTCTTGACCCTCCATACCCAGACAAAGTTAGCATGAAATTTAGCATCAATTAATTATGCAAAGTTACATATTCTTTTATTTTTAAGTTTGGTTGATGACTAGCCATTATATAATATCTATTGAATCAGTGTAGTAGGGCTCATTCATCAGAGAACCAAGGTACATCACATATTGAAGCTGGATTTGCGGGGCCTTTTATTGCTACGAGACATGAAATGCCTAATTCCGAAGCTGTGGTGGCCAAAAATTGTGAACCTCAACATGCTACTAATGCTAACGGCCACTCTATACATGGTGAAGTTGCATATCTGAGCTGTGTTCAAGAGGATTATGACTTACAAACCTCCAGAGCTTCCCAGTCGATTGAGACTGGAACATCAACACAAGCTTCACATGATGGTGATTCACGTTCACGAGGTTTGCGGAGTTTGAAAATGTGCTATGCGGTAGTGGGTTTTGGCATTATTTCTGATTTCTACATTAAAACCAGATATAAAAATTTCAGCTCTGAAAGTGATATGTTTCTAATGTGGCAATGCTTCTATTCTATAATGTTTCTAATGTGGCAATGCTTGTATTCTATAAAATAGAGAATCACTTTTGAGAGTTGGATAATTTGCTCATTGAAAATTATTGTCTAAAAGAGCTAAAACAGTACATGTTTTTGCATACTTGTTTGATTATTACTCCGGGGTAATATTTTTTATATTCATTTGCTAGAGGGTGTTTTGGGAATTAATATTCAAGAATCAAAATCAGATTTAAAGAAGCAGGCCCTTACCCACATAGAGTTAATTACTCTTCTTTACACGCCCTTAGTAGTTATTACATTTTGTGTCTATGCCTCTCATTTATCCAAATACTGATATAACCTTCTAATATACTATCATGGCCCTACACGAGGGGGGGGGGGCATATCTGTGGATCCAATCCGCTTGATGTCTTCTTGGAATTCAGCATTTGCTTTTGCATGCAGATCCTCTTCACAATGAATTTGATAGGATACGTGGAGAAATGGTGCATGCTGCCAAGAATCAAGAAGATTTGGTAATCTTCGAGTTTCAAACATGATGATTTACTCCGCTTCCTTTTTTTACCTGTGTATTTATGAGTTCTTAACCTTTTTTGCCACCTTTAAACAGAGAACCAAGCTTAAATCTGATTGTGAAAAGGAGATCCAGGAAACAGTTGCAGAAATTCGTAACAGATACAATGCCAGACTTCAGGAATCCGAGACGAAATATTCACTCAGAAAGAGCGAACTTGGTGGGAATATGAAAAAAGTTCTTTTGAACAAGTTATTGGCTGATACTTTCAGAATAAAATGCGAGGAGGATCTCAGGCCTTCAAGGATTGTGACTATGTGGCAAGGTGTGGATGTTTTCGTCAACTTTCCAAGTCCCAACTAAATAGTTTTTATTGACACTTCTCCCTGGACTCTAGTGGCTGAATGCAGTTGTTTTTTTTACCAGAAAGATCAAAAGAACCTTTATGAAAATTGAATGTGCATGTACTTTAAGAAAATGTATTCATAAATACGGAGTAAAAAGTAACTGTGGTTTATCTCAAAGCACTCACTTAAAGAGTGTATTTGAATTAATCATGCATATGTTATATACTTCCACACCTCAATCTGCTTTTAGATAATATGTGCTTTTTTGTTCCACTGCAGCAATACCTACCAGTTTTATGCAGCACTTACATCAATTATCAGTGCAGCCGACATTACAATCTGCCTACCTCACTGGCTTCTCTTCACCCGGATGGCAAACTTCAGTACCGGCTAGTGTGAGGCCACCAACAACTGCTTCCCCTTCTGCTGAGGAGCAAACTTCAATATCAGAAACTATGAGAGTGCCATCCCATTCTTTGCCCTCAGGTGGTCAAGAATCAGCTACTGCCCCATATGCAGTTGGATCCCCAAGAAGATTACCACCATCATCAATTTATTTGCCTCCAGCTAGACAGCAAAATTTTTCGATAGTTCAGTCGCGAACACCAACAATTGCCTCACCTTCTGCCGGAGAGCAAACTTCAATATCAGAAACTACGAGAGTGCCAATTCATTCTTTGCCCTCAGGTGGTCAAGAATCAGCCACTGCTCCTTCTGCAGTTGAATCCCCAAGAAGACCACCACCGCCACCATCAACAGTTCAGTCGCGGTCACCATCAATTGCTTCTTCTTCTTCTGCTGGAGAGCAAACTCCAGCCTCGGCAACTACAAAACCACCATCCTTTTCCTTGTGTTCAGGCGGACAGCAATTAGCTACTAGCCAGCCAGCCATGTTCAATTCTGCTACAGTTGACGAATCATCAAGAAGACCATCACGGTTTTGGTCCCTTCCAGCTAGGCAGCGAAACTCTTCCATGGTTTGGACGAGATCGCCACTAAATGCTTCATCTTCTGCTGGAGAGCCAACTTCAACACCTGCAATTACAAGACCGACATCCTTTTCTTTGTCTTCCGGTGGACAGCAATTAGCTACTAGCCAGCCAACTCTGTCCAAATCTGCTACAGTTGACGAATCACCAAGAAGACCAACACCACCACCAACAATTGCTCTGCCTCAAGCTAGCAGCCAGCAATCTTCATCAGCAGTTTGGTCGCAATCACCATCAATTGCTTTGTCTCTCGGCGGACAACCTGTGGCTGGCCAACAGACTCCAGTTTCTTCAAGATGCTCCATGTTTGGTAAATCCTCTAGGGCTTCTAACAACCCACCAGTTATCTGTTCCATTACACCTTCCTCCGGTAACCTACGAAGAGGGGATATCCGGGCTCCAGCGCCCCACCTCCAATCTTTCAAGCCCTCAAGATTTTCCTTGGCTTCTTCTAACTTTCCCCCTTCAGATCCGCCCTCACTCAACCATGACCTGCCTCTTCCTTCGGCAGATTCTTCTCAAAGTTCACAACCCAAGGAGCACGCTGAACCCAATAACAGAACATCGTTACAGAGCGCTAATGTTTCTGCAATGGAGTTGCTCAGAAATCTTGAGGATTCTCTCGGAAGGCTTTCCGCAGTCCAGCAAAAACAGAGCGGTAGACAAGGTTTTTGTGCAGCCACTAACTCTCTATCTCCATCGTCATCTACGAGCTCACCAAACCATTCTCCATGTCAGACGAAAAATTTTGAGTCTTCTAGCTTGTCACAAGACAAGGAGCAGCAACTGCCTCCAGCTGGAACAGATGACAACAACCATGATCCAAAAGCTGTTCCCTTTTCTGAGTTGCTCAGGAATCTTGACAACCTAGCTTGTCTAAACCAGTCAACAAATGGTTTGCCTTCCTTGCCAAAAACTAACCATGGAACAGAAGGGAGTAGTATACAAGAAGGTTCTTCCTCTGCACCCCCATCAACTGATGTTGTTTGTCTGTCTACTAACGAAGAATGAAGTTTGTATATTTCTCCCCATAGTTTTGCTGGCCTAAGTTCTTATGCTTATCTTTGGCCTACTTGTAAGTTGTAACTTGTAACCTGTAACTTCTAACCAGGTCTGTATTTTCTCAACTCTATTTGTATTTAAAGTAAAACCATCTTGTATTATTTGTTGAGAAGCCTTTGAGAAAAATGAAGATCACAAAATTTCCACTGCACCCCTCACTGTGATGAGACTTGGCAGCTATGGTCAATTCCAACCCTCAAGCCATTGAAGGAAGAACATGACTGCAGAAAAGATGAAAAGAAGAAAGGGTTGAGAATTGAGATAAAAGAGATAAAGTGGAAATATCTATGATTCTATATTGACATCCTAGCTCAACACGCAACACACGCTCATAAACCCCTCTTTATTTGCCCTACACTAAAGCAAATAAGCAAATTTTCGCTCTACATTAATCAGTTGGAATTGACCTTTTCACATCTTAGTGAAAGTGAATTTATAAAGCTTATACACTACACAAACTTGTTACTTTTAACATTTTTAAATCTTTAATACTCTATATACTTTCATGTTAATGAAAAATTAACAAAATAAAATATAGTTAGTTTTACTGTAGGAAGTTTTATACACCTAAGCTACAATAGTAAATTTTGAATTCGAGATTAGAAAATTATTTTTTTACATGACATACTGAATTGATTATAATAAAATTAAAACTAACAAAATAACTATTAACTAATATAGAAGTAATTTAGTACTTCCTTTGTCTTAGAATATTTGTCATGTTTGAAATTCTTGAATTAAATTTGTATGGCATATGAACACAATCAAATAGTTTTTTGATATTTTTCAGCACGATAAATCTAATGAATTATTTTCATACTAGTATCTAATATAAATTTTTATATAATTAATAATCAAAGTTTGTATAACTTGAATTGAGAAAACAAAATGGGACGATTACTCTGGAACAAATGTAATATATTTATTGGACTGATTCTCGCTCGTACTTTGGTTTGGTTATTGAGGAGTGTAGGCTATTTTTATCTTCTTTTCGTTCAATTTGTATCTCTCATGTTTGTCGAGATCTAAATGGTGTTGCTCATGTGTTAGCCCGTCGAGTGGTTGCTCAACGTGGGGTTTGGGAATCTGTTCCTCCAGACTTTATTGTTTCTCATTTTAATTAATGTGATTTTTTTTTCCTTCAAAAACAAATAATTGTTTTATATTTATAATACCGTGTAATTAAAACAATTTACAAATATTAATAGTTAATTTGATTTTTCATGTGAAGTCACTTTTTAGCCTTTCAATTTGAAGAATGATTTTGTAGGTTGGGTGAGTCAGTTTTTGTTATGACAAACTTACACTTAGGTTAACCCAGTCCATAAGTATTGACAATTATCCCCTCCCATTCAGACATTAAAAAAATTACTCGTAATATAAGATAAAAAATTTGTATTGGGGTAAGAAATGATAAATGTTGTACGAAATTTTGATACTTTCACCGTCCCTTTAAAATTTTTCATTTGACTTTTGATGTTCTTCAATGTAGCATTTTGACCATCAATATATTTATTCATAGATAGATATATATTAAGCCATTAAGGAATATAAGTATTTAATATTACAAACATTATATTTCGAATTGAACTTATTGATTTTAAACTTATATCAAAATCCAATATATTTTTTCATAAATACAGTCAAAGTTTTAAAAAATCACCTTAAAGTCAAACGGGAAAGATTCAAAGTGGATGGAAGGAGCACAAAGATATATTGTGGTAAGAAATGATACTTCATAGCTCGAAAAATCCAAAATTTGATTTTACACCGAACACGATTATGCACTTTTATAGAGTGGATAGGTCCTCCCTTCCAACACGATCTGGGCACTGTTAGAAATACACGTCACGAACTGTGAGTGTGTTTGCAATTCGAAAGAATAATGCACGACGTTTGGAATTGACAGTGCCAAAAATATATTAACATTGGAGAATTCAATTCTTTCCAAATCAGTTCTATAGAATTTCAACTTTTAATTCAATTCAAATTCCATCAATTCTACATGCCAAACTGACCCTAAAATACATTACTCTCAAGTCTCAACAAGATAAAAAATATATTACTCTCAACAAGATAAATAATTTATACTAAAATACATTACTCTCAACAAGATACTAACACTGTTAGCGGGTATTTGTAGTTTTGGACTGTAATTAGTTTATCGGGCCCACTTCCAACTTATAACCCTAAGCCCGCTTGTACTTGTATATATACACTTGCTTGTGATTAATAAAATCAGATCAGTTTTACTCTAAATTTTTACATGGTATCGGAGCCAAACCCTGGGCAAAATAGTTTTTTTCGGTGCTGATCTCGATCGACTCACACCGTCGATCGTGTGTTTGTATGTGATCGTGTGTGGCCAGTGAATTTCCCATCGGCGAATTTCCCTTCGGCGATCGAGTGTTTGTGTGTGATCGTGTGTTCGGCAGAAGCTTCACGGTGACCAGAAGCCTATTGGTCTTTCCGATTGTTCTGTCCAAATTATTGGACTCTTTATTGTTCTTTGCGCAGCAGAAGCTTATTGGTTTTCACTCCGGCGATTTCCCGATCTAGAATTGGTCACAGCATCTTTTTTTTTCATCCGTTTGATCTGACGATTTGTTCTTCACCACCAAATTCATCCGTTTGGTGGTCCTTTGCAGCAATTTTGGATTTCGTGCTGTTGCAAATTCAAAATTTGACTTATTGAGATTTAAGTGGTAATAGCCATTGGTTTTGGTCTCTCAAGTTAGAGTAACACGCCGACAACACGCCGACGTAAACACTAGATTCCTCTAAAAACCACACTATGATGAACACAAAGAACCACGTGATAACAACACACCAGTTGACAAACAAGAGGTACTAATTGAGTTCACCCTCTTCGTCGGATAATGTACAAGGTCCATCTCTTACTGTGCCCTGTGAGTGCCTTGTGGACAGTGGTGCATCACATCATATGACAGGGGTTTTCTCAAATTTGACGGATATAAAATCCGTTCCTCCTTGTACTATTAGCCTACCGGACGGAGCTCGAGTTATGGCTAACTCGTGTGGGCGCGTGCAAGTATCCCCAGCTTTGGTTCTCCATGATGTGCTTTATGTGCCTAATTTAAAATGCAATCTTATCTCTGTGAGTTGTCTTGTCAACTCTCATAATTGTCATGTTTTTTTTGATGACCAATGTTGTGTGATACAGGACTGAACTTCGAAGACGCAGATTGGACGATGGGAAGTGCGCAATGGAGTTTATGTCTTTCCTTCTTTCGCCCGGGCATCCAAAGCCGAATCTGTCTCTCTTTTGCATCAGCGTCTTGGTCACCCGTCACCTCAAGTTTTGTCCTTGCCTCCTTTTAATAAAAGTGCAGCTGAAATTAAAAATTTTCAGTCATGCGACATTTGTTTCTTTTCAAAGCAAACTCGTTCTAGTTTTTCGTCGAGTCTTAATAAAGCTGATGCCTTGTTTGATTTAATTCATTGTGATTTGTGGGGGCCATATTCTCCATGTTTGTCTACTGGTTCTCATTATTTTCTTACCATTGTTGATGATTATTCTAGAGCTGTTTGAGTTTTTCTTATTGTGGACAAAACTGAAGTTACTAGTTGTCTCAAACAGTTCTTCCAAATGATTCAAACCCAATTTGGGAAAGTTATAAAAGTTGTTCGTACAGACAATGGGACTGAGTTTGTGAATAAACCCTTGCGTCAATTTTATTCTTCCATGGGGGTACTTGTTCAAACTTCATGCGTTAACACCCCACAACAAAATGGGCGTGTGGAACG
>OOIL02004368.1:1492607-1508812 GCA_900332095.2 Cuscuta campestris | reverse complement strand
TCTCAGTTTATGCAGGCTCTCACTCTTGACCACATGAACGCAGCTATGCGTGTTCTTCGCTACATCAAGGGTCATCCTGGTCAAGGTATTTTTCTGAGCGCCACCAGTAATCTCCAGATCTCGGCGTATTGTGACTCCGATTGGGCTAGCTGCCCATTGTCTCGTCGTTCTGTTAGCGTGTATTTTATCATGTTGGGTACGTCTCCAGTATCATGGAAAACGAAGAAACAAACTACTGTCTCTAGGTCGTCTGTAGAGGCAGAGTACATGGCTATGGCTAATGCTTGTGTAGAGATACGTTGGATGCGAGGGATTCTTATTGCTTTGGGCGTGCCTATATTGTATCCTCCTAGATTGTATTGTGACAATCAGTCCGCGTTGTACATTGCAGCGAATCCTGTTTTTCATGAGCGTATGAAGCATGTGGATGTAGATTGTCACACTGTTCGAGAGAGTGTCCAGCGGCATGAAGTCTCGACACGATATGTCCCGACGAGATATCAGTTAGCCGACATTTTTACCAAACCTCTAGCGAAACCCAGTTTTGATTTTCTGCTGTGCAAGTTGGGCATTCTGGATCTTCATGCGCCATTTGAGGGGGAGTGTTAGCGGGTATTTGTAGTTTTGGACTGTAATTAGTTTATCGGGCCCACTTCCAACTTATAACCCTAAGCCCGCTTGTACTTGTATATATACACTTGCTTGTGATTAATAAAATCAGATCAGTTTTACTCTAAATTTTTACAAACACTACACACAGAGTTTCACAAGAGTGCCTGAACTATTTTTAAAACCAATGTGAGAGGACAAAAAAAGGTAATTTCCAACGTGAATTCAAATAGTTTAAATGAAAGTCTTAAAATATAATCTATAGAATACACCATTACTTTGTTTCATTGTCATATATACGTAGTATATATTATAAATATTTTATTTTTAAAATTCTATTCAAAGAATTATTATTGAATTGAAGTTACTGATCAAAGCATATTGAATAGTTGTAGTTTTGAAGAATCGATATATAATACTCCCTCCGTCCCAAAAAGAATGGGACGGTTTGACCAAAGTGGCAATTTAAGGAATGCCTTTTTGGCCCTTGACCTTCCCAAAATACCCTCAAAAGTAAAAATTATAGTGGGGCTCATTAAAAAAGCAAATAGTGTATACTAACATTAAAATAACATTAAAGTACAATAGGAAGTACAATTGCATTAAATGTATTCTCCTACACACTTGCTTACACGGCAGTATTGTCAGGCCAAAAACATCCCAAATTTTTTGAGTTTTTTGGGAAATTGGTTTCCCTCCAATCTGATCCATCCAAAACAAAAACAAAAAAAAGAACAACACCTTCTATTTAAGGCATTCATTCAATGCCAAACATTTAAAGCTTTCTTTTTTTGGTCTTCCTTTCCAGGATGGCAGATTCCCCCATGGTGTCATCCCCCACTTTTTCTTCTAATTCCATTCCCTTTTCAGATGATGAATCAGCTTCCTTTAACCAGCTTCCTCCTCTAATTGATGTGCCTCTTTCCAGCCTCAGAAGTCCTGAAACAGGGAGTGACAACAACAGCAAAGGCTTGCTACAAAATCAAACTAGAAAAAAAGTTTCTGACTTGTTACTACAACACGTAAGGAATGGCAAACTTCAGCACGGTGGCATCAATAAAGTTGCTAATGAACTCAACATATGCAGGCAAAGAGTAAGCAGAATATGGTCCATAGCCAAATATCAATTGGATGTTGGTCAACCCGTTGATGTTCAATGTCAGTGGAAAGGAAAGTGTGGGAGAAAAAGAACACCTATTGACACAGAAAAGATGGCAGGTGTGCCATTTAATAGGCGTAAGAACATGCGTGCACTTGGATATGCCATGGAGGTGTCAAAGTCAACAGTCCACAGATGGCTTCAGTTAAAAGAGATCAGAAGGCATTCCAATGCCATTAAGCCACTTCTAAGTGAAGAAGGTGAACTGAAAAGACTTAAATTCTGTGTGGACCATGTTGTTGCCCAATCAATCCCCTTGAACCCAACCTTTCATGACTTTTATGATCACATTCATATTGATGAAAAGTGGTTTGAGATCAGCAAAAAGAGCACAACATTCTATGCATTACTAACTGAAGCAGACCCCTATAGGACAGTTCAAAACAAAAGTTTCATACCCAAAATAATGTTTTTAGCAGCTGTTGGCAGACCAAGGTATGGGGTTGATGGGGAACTTATGTGGGATGGTAAAATAGGAATATTCCCTTTCACTTACTTAGCAGCAGCTCAAAGGGCCAGTAAGAATAGACCTGCAGGGACTATGGAAGTGAAACCAATCCCTAACATCACTAGAGAGGTCATGCTGCGCATGTTACTCACTAAGGTACTGCCTGCAATAAAGGAAAAATGGCCATGTTCATCGAGGAATATTATTATCCAACAGGATAATGCCAAACCACATGTGGATGGAAGTGACCTTCACTTTCTGCAAGCAGCTACAGAAGGAGAATGGAACATTAAACTTAAATTTCAACCCCCCAACAGCCCAGATCTTGATGTACTGGATCTTGGGTTCTTTAGGGCCATTGATTCATTGCAGGACCAGTCAGCTCCCAGGTCATTGGATGACTTGATTAGTGCTGTAACAACAGCATTTGAAGAACTATCACCTGAAAAGCTGAATAATGTGTTCTTAACCTTACAAGGGGTCATGTGTCAAGTTTTAGCCACCAATGGAGGGAATCAGTTCAAAATCCCTCACATTGGGAAAACCAAACTGGTGAGACAAGGTACACTGCCTCAGAACTTAGGGGTCAGTATTGAAGTCTTTCAGAAGGCACACGCATTCTTACAGGAAAGGATGTGAGTACTCTTCTTTTTGTTTCTGTGTGCAAAACATGGTCAGTGGAAAGCACAAATGCTAAATGCACTTCCAAATGAAAACCTTTTTGCAACTTTTTTGTAAGCCAAAGAAGAAGTGTAGTACCTAACTGACATAGACTTAAGGCTTGTATGTATTCTGTAGCATCTGTAATATCAAGTTCAAGTATGACTCTTTTTTGTAGCATCTGTTTTATGAAATTCCAGTAAGCCCAGTGTAGCATCTGTTATATGAAGATGAAGTATGACTCTTAATGCTTGTGTTTATGTATTGTGTAGCATATGTTTATCAAGTTAGAGGTCACATAACCTAACAGAGAACACGGGTAGACCCAACACAAAGACCAATTGAGTATTGTAAGTCTCCAACCTATACGGGGTGACATTACAATATAGCTTGAAACACAAATAAAGCTCACATATATCCAATTTGTAAGAAAATTGTAATTTCGCATCATAAGTTTGCCAATGAACACAGAAGAGGGACATTCAAATAGCATGCATAATGTAACTTAAAGGAGCAGAGAGAATACTCTGTCTAAAGCGTCGTCCCTTAGCCTCATCTCGAAGGGGCTGAGAAAAAAAAATTTCATCATCAGACATCTCTAGGATGCGCTCAAATGTAACAGATTCTTCGTCCTCCCAGTCCTCTTCCTCAGATCTTTCTTTATCCTCCTCCGATGGAAAATGGTCTCCCCCAAGATACTTTTTACGGTACCACCACGTTGGATCCGTATCTGAAGTAGTACCAGATCCACTATCTCCAGAGTCGTATTTAGGGATTCGATGCTTCAAAGAAGTTTTGTTTTGCGATGGATTAGGTGTTTCCTCATCCGTATCGCTTAATAGCTTGAAGCTTGGCATCGTAGGGTCACGAATCACCATGACTGGTGATTCCAAATCGAAGTGGGAGAGAGGAACAAAAATCAGAGGATAGATCCAGAGAGAGGAAGAGCTTGGCGACAGGGAAGAGCTTGGCGAAGAAGTAGGTTGGGTGGGAATCAAGTGGCGTGGATTGATTAAAGTGGGTTGGGGGGAATCAATTAGGGCAAAGGGTAAATGGGTCTTTTTTTGGCAAATGTTACAATCTTTACGGGACGCAATTTTTTCGAAACGTAACGATCTTTTTGGGACGGAGGGAGTACTTTTTTTTCTTGGAGGAATACTTTTTTTATTGGGGGGACACTTTTTGTATTGGGAGCACTTTTTTATTTATTAATTTTTCCTTTTCCTAATACCCGAGTACTACATAGTTAAAACAAAATAGTTGGGGCTTTGGGGCATTGGCCCCCTACTCATTTAATGAAGATTTGCCTCTACATGGTTGTAAAACGAACCAAATCAATCAAATATTGATAAAGATTATATCCATATGCATTAATTTTGGCTGATATTCGTATTCATATATGTATTTAGTTCGAATATTTTTAGAGATTTATATTCGATTCGTTTATCATATCAAGGATATTCATTTCTTAAAAAATTAGTTTGTTTAAAATTATTTGGTTCTTTTACAATATCTTATGAATATTTAATTTATTTCTTAAAAAATATGAAATATTAAACTATTTTTCCCAAAAACTCTTTTTATGGGTATAGTTTGGAAGTTACTTTTAAGAAACAAATTTAAAACTTATAATTTAGATATAACTTATGGGTATAGTTTGGAAATTTTAAAAATTTAAAACATACATTTGAATGTTAAGAAATAAGTGAATTGCTTATTTATTTTTATAACTAACTATTTTAACTCATCTTTTCAAATATATTCTGATCTGATGCGTACAAATATCAATGGCCTACATAAACTTTACACCCTTTGAGAAAGATCCAAAAAATATATTTTAATTACAAAATTAGGCATTGGGCTGGTACTTGGGCCTGGCCCAACACCACACCACTCTACTCACTCTAAAACCCTAAAGACTCCCCAATCTCCTATATAATAACTCATATCTCCCTCCACTCAACCCAATTACAATACTCTCCTTGCCATATTCTCTCTTTTTTCATGTATATATATCATCTTGTCTATCTCTCTATTCATCATCTTCTCTATATATCGTTTTAGTAACTAAACTTGATTTTTTTTCTAGAATGAAATATCTAAATTTTAAAGAAAATTTCACTAAAGATTCACTAAAGAAAATTTTATATATTTCCATTTTTTTAATTTTAACTCCATTTTTTTTCTTTTTGTCATATTCTTTTTGTTTTTTCTTTTCTAAACTCTAAAGAAAAAGAGGGTGGAAGTGGGTTGAAGAAGAAAGCAACGGAATCTGAGAAAAAGGAAAAACTATGTAATCAAAATTAAAAATATATAAAAACGAAAGAGATGAAAAAAGAGGGCAGTGTTTGTTTTATCAGAAATGCAATAACAAATTGAATAGTTTGAAGGATCATAAGCCTTTAATTTACCGATTACTTAGACTATTATTTTTTTTAGAAGTATTTCTCAATTGGTTTCATACCTTTGGTCCAATTTGCAACAGGAAGTGATAGGAAAAGGGAGGGGTAATAGATGTTCTTTTTCAAGGCTGTTTGTTACTTTTTCCCCTGTTAATTTGCTAAGATGAAATAATTCTTCAATGTGTATTTAAGATTATTTTTTTTTACAAATTTGCTCATGTGTTCTGTGATTGTTTTTGATGTTGATGGATTTCAAATTTTAGTTCTCATAGGCCTGGTTTTTAGCTGTATATAAGCGTGTCATTTTTTATGCAATTTTTCTCTCTCACTTTGTTGATAAGGAGAGTGGAGATGAGCAAGGCATCACTATCACATGGAATTTCGCCATTCTTGATAACGAAACTCGATATTGCGTTGTTGGAGAAAACAAACTTATGCACCACGTTATTCGAATCCCACCATGAAATTGGTTTTTGGTGGGTTGCCGGGGATCCCAATGCACCGTTTTGATTTAATGGATTTTGCTAAGGTTGATGCAAGAATGAGAGAAGATTACATCCTTACATGTTATTTCATAGTTTTTCAAAAGTGTTTCTATTACGGTTGATTTTGGCCAGTTTGTATATTGAATCATGAAAAGTTTTTGCAGACGTGGCGGGACAAGTGTGTAGCGAGTATTGGAGAAGAACATTAATGGGCGTAGCGTACGTTGCCATGTTGTAGCTCCAAGATTTAAGGCAAGTGTTTTTCAATCAATACTTCTTTTGTGGTTAAGATTAGAAAAGTTGGCAGAAAATTCATTCTATTCAGGTTGCATATAATCCATCTAGCATCGAGAAAACATCATATTTATTATAAGGGGAAAAAAAAATACTAATCAGGTGTTTATGTAAATCAGAAAGAAGGATAAATGGGAACATCCTTCAAATGTTTTTAAATTTATATCAATAATATGGTTTTAAAAATATACTTCAAGGAATAGGCTTCTTTAACAAGTGGGACTAATAGCATATTGATATTCACTATTCAACAAACCAAGAAATATCCCACATGGAAGTAGCACCAAGATAGCATATAATCAGGTTTCACTGAATTCAAAAGATTATTATCAATTTTGGTGGATATATATAAGCTACTAGGATGTGAATTAGTCTTACAAAAGGTTTAGCCTTAGGAATGCATCTTATTGTTGCAAAGTTAACGAACTGTCAACAATTATCCAAAAAAATATTACAAGTCATGGTAAGGCTTCTTACTGTGTTGAATACTTGAATAGTGTGAAATGTGTGACCCCGGCTCAGGCAGTTCACCATAAAATACCCACTATATACTATATAGATGGACAAAAATACATTCTAACATAACAACAAAAACAAGTATTATTTGGAGTAAGCATTAGAATATGTGAACTATTAGAGTCATTGAAGCATTATAGACCAAGAAAATATGTATTTATGCCATGTGTTGTGTGTGTGTGTGTTATGTGGTACAAATTTTTTCTTTGAAGATGAAGGAATCCATTGAAAACTCATGATAAATTAGTCTTACTCCCTTCAACGTGTACTCTGTCAACGACTCTAGCTCTCACTTTTGAAGAATTTGATCTTTTCTATGCTAAACTTAAATTCCTCAATTTTTTTGTTTTTGTTTTTTAAACTTTTTCTTATGTTTTTTCAAATTTTTTTGATAGTACAAAATTTTTCCGTGAAGACGAAGAAAATCCAGGATAAATTAGTCTCACTCTCTTCATCATATAATTTGTAGTGCCCTATCCCTTCATTTGGAAACATGAAGCTCTGGCTCCGAAGGATAAGAATTTGATCTTTAATACCCTCGAGGTTAAATTTCTCATATTTTTTTCATTTTTGATTTTTTTTTCATTTTCTCGAGTTTTCTCAATCCCTTTTCAATGGCACAGAACATTTCTTTAAACAAGAAGAAAACCAAGCCGGCGCTGGAAGATGACACGATAGAGCACCACGCGATCACAGAGGCCACGGACAGAGGGGAAGACGCACAGACGCGGGAAGAGAGGTTTCCCTCTCCCACAACACAACAATAGTCGGGTACCAGAGTGTGGCTATGGCCAGTTCAGAATTTATGGTTGTAGCAGGCCACAGAAGAACCATTTTTGTCGTGCAAAATGTGAACATTGCAATTGGAGGGATCCAACTTGGGCAACCCGGGTGATATAGAAAATTGAGTTCAATGTCGTCTTAGCCTCGTGTATATGTGTATACACGGCTACGATGACAATAAACTCAATTTTCCATATTACCCGGGTCTTCCAAGTTGTCTCCCCCAATTGCATTGTTCACATTCTGCGCACCACCAGAAATGGTTGTCCTTCCGCAGCATGCTACATCAATAAATTCTGAATCGACCACAGCCACACATGTGGTGTCCGGCTATTGTTGTGCGGTGAGAGAGGACAACCTCTCTTTGCACGCCTGTGCTTCCTCACCTCTGTCAGCAGCCTCTGCCATTGTGTGGTGCTTATCATGTCTTCTTCTGGCGCCGGCTTGGTTAACTTCCTGTTCAAAGAGATGTTTTGTATCATCAAAAAAAGATTGAGAAAACTTCTCATAATGAAAAAAACCAAAAAAGAGAAATTTAACCTCAACTGTACGAATGATCAAAATTTTCATTGTTGTGAATGATCGTTCTATGATTGTTTATTTTATAATCCATCAGCGCCATCCGAGTGTGATGTTCTTAGATTAAGAGATAGGAGACTATACATGATGAAGGGAGTAAGACTAATTTATCCTAGGGGTTTTCTTTGTCTTTAGAGAAACTCCGTACCATCAAAAAAATATTTTAAAAACTTAGGATAATGAAAAAAACCCAAAAAAAGTGAGAAATTTAACTTGAGCATAGGAAAAATCAAAGTTTTCAAAGGTGAGAGCTAGAGTACTTTTCATATTACCTGACGAAGAGAGTAAGGGGCTGTTTGTTTCAGCCTCTTAATGGTTCAGATGTCTGAATGATTCAGCACTTAATGGTTCAGACGGTTTGTTTCAGCCTCTTAATGGTTCAGATGTCTGAATGGTTAACAGATTTGCCTCTGAATGGTTAAGTATTATACAGAGTCTGAATGGTTAAGAGCTCTTATCTGAATTGATCAGACATTTGCCTCTGAATAGTTAAGCAATATACTAGCTCTTAATGGTTCAGACCTCTTACTGGTTCAGCACTTAATGATTCAGACCTCTTACTGGTTCAGCACTTACCTATTCAAAAGTTGCCAAACAGCCCCTAAGACTAATTCATTCTGAGTTTTCAATGGACTACATTTTACTCGTGCGTCGCACAGTCAGAATAATACTAAGTATAACAATAATTCATAGTTCATGTTAATAATAAATAACATACAATTGCTAAATTTAAGATACATAACTTTAATAGGCTTTACACCAAAGTACTATCGATTTGGATAATAATACTTGCAATGTTTTGATATTTTAAAAGTGCATGATTCAAATCAAGTACAAAGTAAAAACTATCGGAGTACATGTTGGTTTGGAAAAAAGAGGAGGTGCTGGGCTAATTCAATTCCAGCCCATCTCATTAAAATGTGGAGTATAACCCAACTATCATCCGATGCTCATGCCGCTCCACACTTCGGACTTGTTTGGGAACATCGTTTTCGATTAGCGTTAGTGTTTGGGATAAAATTTTAATGGTGTAGATTAATTTTGAAAATGCTAACGCTAAAGGGTCAGATAACCTTTTCATAACGCTAATGCTAATCTTCTCTATTCCGCACCTCACTCTCTTTATCTTCTGTGCCCCTCTTACCTATAGCCTCATCTTACCCTATCACGTAAGGTTTTTGCGTCCCTCTTCTCAAATTTTAAAGTCTTTTGTTATACAAAGACGAAGGGCCTGTTTGGGAATAACATTAGCATTTTGAAAAAGTTATCTACGGACAGCGTTTAGCATTAGCGTTTTCAAAAGGGTTTGTACCGTTAATATTTTATCCAAAATGCTAACGCTAATCTCTAACACTATTCCGAAACAGGCTCGAAACACAAATTTGTGAAGTGTTTTAATATGTTGTTTTGACTGAAATCATCCCTAGCTATGTGGAACCATACATTACATACACTAATAGTTGTATCGTAATATAATACATTTGCCTATAACTTCCATAGAATTTTGAAATGTAAAGCATTTTTCAACAATGATTTTCATACATAACAATTGAAATTCATGTTTAGATTCCCAACAAAGGGCAGAATGTGGATTGATCGAATTTTTCAAATGAACTTTTAAAAATAGGGTTTGTTTTAATTGTGTAAACTTTAGGGTAAAAAAAGTGCAGTGTAAAAACAATGATGAAGTGAGGTACTACCCACCAATGGTATTTACATTCTTGAATTAATTAGGCGTATTGTTGGAGTAGAAAAGGTTGGATTTTTTATACTTTTAAAAAGTTGTTTTAAATACTTTTTTTAATAGAAAAATGTTTGTTTATAAAAGAATTTTACAAATCTTAGTTTTTAAGACTAAAAATACTTCTATACTTAAAAAGACCCTTTTTGTGTATAAAGATGTTAAAACATACACAGGGGTATGTTTGTGACGTAATTGGGTTAAAATTAGGCCAAGCGAATACCCAATTGGGCAAACTTGGACCCAAAGTCACTTATTTGAGTTTTAAAATTAATTAAATGATTAAGATAATAAAATGAAGTAGGAGACGAGTATTTATTCATTCAGCCGTTCTCGTAGAAATCACGCGATACAGAGAGAGATCGAACTAGGCGTGAAAAAATGAGGGGTTGCTCGCTGGTTAAACGCCACAATGGCTGGTGTTTACCGACAAGGCTAGTTTAACGCTTCACACCATCTTAAAGAGGAGGACAAGGACTTTTGACCGCCGGGAGTCACACATCCTAGAAGCTGAGTCCTGAAGTCACAAATCCTAAGAGTGTGTAACTAGACTCGCAGGTAAACATCGCCGATGGTGGCATTTAACCGGCGAGTAGTCCCTCATTTCTTCGCGCCTGGTTCTCTCTCTATTTCGCATAATTTCTACAAGAGTGGCGGAATGAATACCCGTCTCCTCCTTCATTTTATTATCTTTATCATTTACAGAGTAATTAATTTTAAAATCAAATAAGAGACTTTGGGTCCAGGTTTACCCAAATGGGTATTCGCTTGGCCGAATTAGGTCCCAAACGTACCCTTGTGTATATTTTAACATTTTTATGCACAAAAAGGGTTTTTTATGTATAAAAGTATTTTTAGTTAGTTTTAAAAACTAAGATTTGTAAAATTCTTTTATAAACAAGTATTTTTCTATAAAAAAGTATTTAAGAACAGGTATAAAAGGGTTACCTGTCAAGTAAATGAAGTAATATCCTTCTTTTTATTATGCTAGTAAATAGATTTCATGCATTTTTCCATACTACGTATAAAGTAATATCCTCCTTTTAGTTTTGCATAGTAGGTATGTTGATGATACCATTCTTAAACTAATAATGCATGGCATTAAAAAAAGTTACATGTTTTCATCTTTATTGTAAACTACTCGTATTAGTAAGCTCTTAATTGTAATTTATCTATATGGCTACTCCACTAATATAAAAGTTGTACTTGTAAGCACACCTATCCGTTTATATTATGGCTAGTCCACTATTATGTTTTCCTACTATAACATAATATTTTCTAATTATTTTTTAAAAAGTAGATTGGAAATAGACTTGGCACCCCAAAATTTTAAAATTTAATGTTCTCGATCATGTTCTTTCTCATTTGAATTATTGTGTACACACCTCACTATCTTTTTAAAACTAATTAATGTTGCTTTTGTTTGCTTCTCCATCTAAATGTTCCAAACTTTGTAAGCTTTCTTATTCAGTGTAGATTTTGATCATCAGATTATTTTTACTAAATCAGCTTGGCATTGTTTTTAAATAATATGATATGATGATCATTAGATTATTTTTACTAAATCAGCTTGGCATCGTTTTTAAATAATATGATAGGATTTTAAAATAAATGTTCCCCCGTGATGTCAAATCCACAAATGAGAATTGGAGAACCAAGGTCATTTCTATTAGAGTATAAAAAGTGGGGTAATCTTACACCATTTTATTGGTGTAAGATTGTTATGTCTATTCAATTAGAGCATCAACTGTGCTTCAATCATAAAATTAATTGTTCCAACACCCTTTAACCCTCAATAAACCTCCCAGCCCAGCCCGTCCTTAATATATCCCTGCACACTGTCTAATTGCATCACTCAAATTTTATTGACTTTATGGCCAATTTTTTTGGTCAAAATTTGGGTGGTGCAATTGGAAGAAAGTGCAAGGATGCGTTAGGGATGGATCGGACTGGGGGTTTACCGAAAGTATAGGGATATGAAAAATTGATTGTACGATCGAGCACCATAAACGTGCTCCAATTGAATTGGTGTAACAATCTTACACCAATACAACAATAGCATTACCCTAGTGCCTCCAAAGCTCCCGCCCATTGCGGGGAAATTTATATTTTGGACAAATTTTGAGAATCTTCAAACAATTTTACAGATATACACAACCACAAGCGACAATAAACTCAATCCTCCACATTAACCAGGTTGCCCAAGTTGGCTCCCCCAAAACAAAATGTTCACATTTTGCACACCAGAAATTGTGGTCCCTCCACAGCTTGCTACAGCTGTAAATTCTGAACCGGCTACAACCACATTGTGGTGCCTGTCTACTGCGTGTGCCAGTGGTAGTAAGCCTGTTTCCAACAATATCCATGGTTGTCGCCCCTCTTCCTGCTCATGTACGTCTTCCCCGCAATCACAGCCCCTACCATCGCGTGGTTCTCTACCATCTTCTCTTCCGACAATATCTTGGTTTATTTCCTGTTCAAAGAATTGATCTGTGCAAAAAGAGATCTTTGAGATCTCTTTTCGCACAGAACATTTCTTTGAACAGGAAGCAAACCAAGCCAATGCCAGAAGAGGAGGCGGTAGAAGACCACGTGGTGGCAAAAACAAAGGACTGAGGGGAAGACGTACGGGAGCAAGAAGAGGGGCGGAAATAGCTTATATTGTTGGAAATGGGAATCCTGTCACTGCGATCTTTGGTAGCACAACAATAGCCGGGAATCATAGTGTGGCTGTGTCTGTTTTAGAATTTGCATTTGTATCAGGGCGTTGAGGAACCATCATTTCTGGCTTGTAGAATGTGAACATTGCAATTAGGGGGAGCCAACTTGGGCAACCCGGGCAATATGGAGGATTGATATTACTGCCGTTTGTGGCTGTGTATATCCATAAAATTGAATGAGCATTCTTAAATATTTGTCCAAAATATAAATACTATGGGTTGTAATCAATACATTTGGGGTAGGAATTCATTTTCTTGAAGAGGAAATAAGTGTTACAAGGGGTCTGAGTTAGTAAAAGTTGTTACAAGATGCTAAATTGTTTGAGTTTTAAAGTCTTTAAATACTCTCTTGCTTTGTAATATGAAGATAATCATACTCATTATCCAATTTCAGTCTCTCTTTCTCTCTCAGTTCATCTCTCCCTTTCTCCCCTCCATTCTGATGCATTTATGAGAATCATTTCTTCTGATTGTCAACTCTAGCTTCATCCACGAGGGTTCTTCTATGTTCTTGAATCTTCCTACGTTGAACCGCTATTAGCAGCAGTTGACTCAGATGTGCGAACTCGACGTTGAAGATGAACTGCAGGAGGTAATTGAGGCTGTAGAAAAGGTTAGTTTTCATCCACTGTGTTATCTCCTATTTATATATTTCTGTATTTATTAATATATTAATATGGGTATCCTTTAGGAGCTGTGATAAATGTATATTTTCACCTATTTTATGAGCTTAATTTCATAACATTTGGTTCATCAGAAGAGTATTTTATATCTTACAAGTGTTTTTTGTGATTTAGGTGTGAATACATAGCAATTATGGAAAGTAAAATGGAAGAAATTGAAAAAGATTCAAGCACAAATTCAAGAATTACAAGAGCGAGCCACTTTGACTTGCACCTATTTACGGACCTGGAGACGCAAGAAAACCTTTTGTGATCTAAGTTTCCCTTCGCCGGTTCTTCTATTTTCTGCAATTTAAAGATCCGTTTACATCCCCCTTCTATTTTGCATCTGCCAGCTCAGCAACGGCACCAATCCAACGAGAAATAAACCTCTCTTTGTGCTATAAATGGAAGAATCACAAAGCACGCGGAAAAGTGCTGCTCTGGCTGCTGCAATCTATGCACGGCGGCAGCAATGACCAACTCCGGTCAACAGTTTCATCTCTAAATTTCTCAATTTTATCCTCTTCTTCTTCCTCTAATGGTAACCCTATACTGACACACAAGTTTGTTTTTTTTTTAATTAATTTTGAAAATCTTCATGACATAAGGTTGTACGATTATACTGACACAGTGGCGATTATACTCGTTTGTTTTTTCAGTTGTTTAATATTTGAATATTACCCCATCTACATTATAGTCAAAGTATCTATTTTCTGATAGGAATTTATGAGGCCTCAAATATAATTCTCATGATATCTATATGCCTTCGTATGTATCATAAATAATTTAAGCATGTGACTGAGATCTGCTAACCTATCACCATAATTATCATCACCTCAGCTCCATTTATTGTGTTGTCTCCTGTCTAGTATGAAATTTAACATCAATTAACTATGCAAAGTTACATATTCTTTTATTTTTATGTTCGGTTGATGACTATCCATTATATATCATCTATTGAATTAGTGTAGTAGGGCTCATTCATCAGAGAACCAGGGTACATCACACGTTGAAGCTGGAGTTGCCAGGCCTTTTATTGCTACGAGTCACAAAATGCGTAGTTCTGAAGCTGTGGTTGTTGAAATTGTGAACCTCAACATGCTACTAATGCTAACGGCCACTCTGTACATGGTGAAGTTGCATATGTGAGATGTGTTCAAGAGGATTATGACTTGTAAAAACCTCTAGAGCTTCCAAATCGGTTGAGTCTGAGACACCAACACAAGCTTCTCATGGTGGTGATTCACGAGTTGTGCGAAGTTTGAAAATGGGCTGCACGGTAATGGGTTTTGGCATTATTCCTAGCCTTCAAGGATTGTGACTGTTGCAAGGTGTGGATGTTTTCATCAACTTTCCATAAATACAGAGTAAAAAGTAACTCTGGTTTATCTATCTCAAAGAACTGCCAGTTAAACAGTATATTTGAACTAATCATGCATTTATTTTATACTTCCACACCTGAATACCTCAATCTGCTTATAAATTAACCTGTGTTTTTTTTGTTCCACTGCAGCAATACCTACCAGTTTTATGCATCACTTACATCGAGTATCAGTGCAACCAACATTATAGTATGCCTACCTCACTGGCTTCTCTTCACCCGGATGGCAAACTTCAGTACCGGCTAGTGCGAGGCCACCAACAAATGGTTCACCTTCTACTAGTGAGCAAACTTCAATATCAGAAGTTACAAATCACCAAGAAGACCCCCACCACCCATTAATTGCACTGTCTCTTGGCAGAAAACCTATGGCTGGCCAGCAGACTCTAGTTTTTTCAAGATCTTCCATGTTTGGGAAATCCTATAGGGCTTCTAACAAACCACCAGTTATCTGCTCTACTGAGAGGGGATATGCGGGATCCAGCGCCCCACCTCCAATCTTTCAAGCCCTCAAGATTTTGCTTGGCTTCTAACTTTTCCCCTTCAGCTCCGTCCTCACTCAACCATGCCCCGCCTCTACCTTAGGTAGATTCTTTTCAAAATTCAAAACCCAAGGATCATGTTGAACCCAATAACAAAACATCATTGCATAGCGCTACCATTTCTGCAACGGAGTTGCTCAGAAATCTTGAGGATTCTCTCGGAAGGCTTTCCGTAGCCCAGCAAAAATAGAGCGGTAGACAATGAACTTGGCATCTAATAATTATTATTTTTTTGTCTATCTAATAATGAAGAATGAACTTGGTATATTTTGCCCATTGTTTTGCTGGCCTAAGTTCTTATGCTTATCTATGGCCTAGTTGTAAGTTGTAATCTGTAACTAGTAACCATTAACATATGTGATCTTATATCTATATTTTCTCAACTCCTTTTGTATTTAAACTTTAAAGTACAACCATCTTGAATTATTTGTTGAGAAGCCTTTGAAGTCAGAAGAAAAAAGAAGAAAGTGTTGACATAAAAGAGATAAAGTGGAATTATCTATATTGGCGTCCTAGATCAACACTTAACACACGCCCATAAACCCCTCTTTCTTGGCCCTCTAGCTAGAGCAAAAAAGCAACTTTTCACTCTACATTAAACCTTTTAAATTCCTTCCTATCTTACATCTTTCTTTTCACTTTTCTTTTTATTTTTTTCTCCTCTCCATAAATGACAAAATTTTAACCTTATACTCCTTAAATGACAATATTGCCCTTCAAAAGGTTATCAACATGCCTACCCTAAATCTAGATTGCTTTTTTTTATCGAAGGTGCAGTACTTTTGACATCCACCTCAACTATCATTATGGTCATAGGCAGATTTACCAAGACACTATAGGGGGCTAGTGCTGTTAGGGTATCTCCTCAATTACCAAATATTAATTATGCTGGAGTTTATTTTATTTTTTAGTAATTAGAAAATAAAATATATATATATAATAAAACAAATAAGCAAATAAATAAAGGTGAGAAGATAAGAGTGAAAAGAAGAAAACAAAGGGAATTCAAAAAATGGAAAACTATCCTGCAACCATGCATGTGAAGGAGGCCCACTTCCTTACTTCCTTGTTTGAAAGGAATTGATTTATCCCTTATATCTCTTATCTTAGGGTACGGAGTATATTTGCTTGTTTATTTTATTCTTTGTGTGTGTGTGTTTCTTAATATATAAAGGAAGCAACACTCCCTTCTTAAAAGATGTGAGTGTAGACGTGTAGCAC
>OOIL02004368.1:1339803-1480868 GCA_900332095.2 Cuscuta campestris | reverse complement strand
GAGAGACTGAGTTGAACGGGGACGTGAAGTTTCACGTTTGAGATTGTTGTGAAAGCAAGGTGAGGAGGTTTGGAGGAGGTATTTTGGGAAGTGATCTCGCTGTTTTCGGCCATGGTGAGGGGAAGAAGAGAACCGCCGAGGAGGAGAGGGTGTCGCCGGTGAGGAGAGCTGCCGTGGGGAGTCGGCGCTGACGGCGAGAGAGAGAAGGCCGAACGAGAGAGAGAGAGAGGGGGTTTAGGGTTTTTGATTTTTAGGCTCTGATACCATGTAGAAAGGTTAATTTCATTGATCAAATATGTGGGAGTACATGTCTATATATACATAAGAGTTCCTAATCCTATACAAGGTAGGAGTCAATAATAGGAAACATTATATTCCTAATCCTATACAAGGTAGGAGACAATAATAGGAAACAATATATTTACATTAAATATAGAATATATTTAACAACATAGTTATAAATTGGAAATTGTATTTCTCTTTAATGTTGTTGTACCCAGGTCTCCATCTTATTCGCTTTTCCACCTTGGTTCTTCTCCGCATTTTTCTTACCTGATTGGTTAAAAAATTATATTTTACTCAAAAAACTTTTAATATCATTGTCGTTTTATGAAAAAGAAGATCGGGTTAAACATGATTAGTTTTTTATGAATAAATCATTTAATTTTTTTAAAAAACTTATATTTTTTATTTTGTTTACATGATTTTCAATAAGATCAAAAAACCATAATTTTTTTTATATAAATTCATTGTTTTAAACTCGTCAAATTTTAAAAGTTATCATAAATATTTTTTAATAAATGATAAATGAGATTTTAAAGCATGCCATGTAGGATGATACATGTCAAATTGTCAACTACTTAGAGACATGAGTCTCAAATATTATACTCCCTCCGTCCCTAAATAGACTACAAATTGTGGATTACGAAGAGAAATATCTCACATTTTGAGCTCATTTTATTTAAAAATAGGTATATCGATAAGAAATAAAAATTACATATTAAAGAACTACGTCAAAAGTTCTACAAAACAAGAGGTGACAAGATTATTTTATTTTATCAAATACTTAATGAAATCGCGTAAACAAACAAAAGTTATCGAGAGGAGAGAAAAAATTGTAATCTATTTAGAGACGGAGGGAGTAGTAAAGGATAAAGTATATATATTAATTTTTTTAACCTGTGTCACACACGGGTCGGGGCGGAACGAAATTATTGTTCATTTTAAAAATTTTCTTTAAATTTTTAAAATTATGTTCTTTCAGATTCTACTATGCAATTCTTAAGATCTATTTGCTTGAAAAAAAACACTTTTCTAAAAAAAATTTAATTCTAGTCTCCAATGTTAGGTTACATAAGTGGAAATCATTTCTTTGGAATAATATTTTCTCAAAGAGATGAAAATGACTTTTGTTTGTTTTGAATCAAAGTTTATTTTTTCTTCAATCATCAAATACTCTAATTTCTCGATTGAGTTCATACCTACTCCCACACTCCCATCATCTCCCCCCGCCCCCGCCACCCCCTCCCCTCACCGCCCCCAGAGGATGGAGCATTATAAAAAAGATTCAAAATTAATCGTGTATAAAAAATAAAGTATGCTCCACAAAAATATTTTAAAATTATCTCAAAATATTTTTATTTTTATTCAAATATCAACATAGTTTCAATAAAATATGTGGGAGAGAATGATTTTTTGTGAAAATTAGTTTCTCATAGAATAATTATCTAGACACATATTTTGCCACAACTAAATGCACCCTTAACTTTCAATATTTTCCAATATTTTGTTACCTTTTAACTTTTTTTTTAGTTTTTTCCAACTTTTTTCTAATTTCTTTCAATATAATTCTTCCAACCTCTTCCAACATTTTCAAAGTTCTTTCCACTCTTTTAGTTTCATCTAACTTCTTCTGGTTTTTTTCAATAGTGATTTAAGAATTATTTGCATGCATTTTTTGTATTATTATTATTATTATTATTATTATCATCATCATTACAACTACTATTATCAGAACGGTTCTAAAGTCACTTGCTCCGGGTGGGAGTTTACCGAGTGTCGACTGTCGATGATATATAGAAACCATTAATTTTGTGAACGCCACCGTAGATACTTCAATTGAAGCTACTGCCATCTAAAACCCCGTAAAGTGAGTGGATATATTCTATTACAACTAAAAACCTAGTCTTTAAATACAAAACCTTTTATTATTATCATTACACGTAAAATCTATTACGAAACTTTTTATTATTATCATTACAGCTACAGCTACTATTATTATTTTTATTTAATATATTCTATTCAAAAATATATGTTGTCATTCGATACTTGAATCTATAAATATATGAATATCAAGATTATATTTTTTCAATGATCTATTTTTACTATAATATATTTTCTTTATGAAAATTATGTTCCAATAAAGAAAAATAAAGGCACAAAAAGTCCTACTAATAAAGAGGATGAAAACAATTCTTTTTAAAATTTATATTTCCTTTATGAAAATTCTTTCATTTAAAATAAAAGTTTTATCGTTTATAAACACTTTTTGTATCATAAATAAGTACTATTAAAGATTATCAATACCGTGATGTGAATATACATAATATCTCAAACAAAATTTAAATCTTGATAGATTTTTTACTCCCTATTATATATTTAAGGAAATTTTAATTATAAAAAAAGTGATCGAATACATTAAATCAAAAAAAATTTCATATTAAAAATTACTTATCTAATATACAAAAACTCATAATGCACTACATTTCTTTAAAAAGTTTCTCTTCTTTAATTAGGTGGTATAAGATGAGCTAATCATGAGTATATTTTAGCTCATTAAATTTTCATACAAAAGAACAAATTAATTATTTTTAAAAAAACTGTATTTAATCAAAAGACTTTTAATATTATTGTCGTTTTTATGAAAAAAGACATGGACTAATCATGATTAGTTTCTTTTTTATGAATAATTTATTTAATTTTTGTTGAAAAATTATACGGAGTAACATTTATTTCATTTACATGATTTTCAATAAATTCAAAAGTCCATAATTTTTCAATATAAAATATATTGTTTTAAACTCATCACGTTTTAAAGGTTATCATAAATAATTTTTCATAAATGATGAATAAGCATGCAATGTAACTTATTTATGTGTCATATCATTTAAAATTTGTCATGTAAGATATCAAATGTCAATTTTTTAGAGACATGAGTCTCAAATATTACAGTAAAGGATTCCAAACGCTCCCTATTTTCGACGAGCATCTTCATATCCTTCTTTCAAGCAAAGTCCCCACCCTCCATTTCTTTTCTTTTCTGCACTTTTCTTTTCCTTAACGGGTGCCCAAACACGTACGGTCAAAGGAGCCTATATATATTCAAATCAAATTCATTCCTGCGTGGCCCCTAATGATTACTCTCACATTCTATTACTAATCCATTAGAATTTAGAAACACCTTATTAATAGAAAAAGGTTTGGTTCATGAATAAAATAATTATAAATCCCACAAATAAAATAGTCACAAATTACATAAATTTATTATTTATTATTTGAATTCTCATTTTAATATTATTTTATATTATTTATTTTTTATTGAAGTTCACAAATAATAAATTTGTAAAATTTATGACTATTTTATTTATGAACAAGCATTTCTCTTTCCAAAATGTCTAGCGCTTGAATCTTGAATTTAAGAAAAACTAGAAAAATAGAATTGTGTAATTAAAATTTATACTCCGCATTAGAAAGAGAAATTAAAGTAACCACTTACCGACTACCGAGTACACTCTACAATTATGTGTGCATATTTAGTTAGTACTTCGATAAGCCTCGTTTGGTGACAATTTCAACGTTTATTGTTAACATTTTGAATAAATTATTTGACGATAATGTTTAACTTTAAATTTTTTTAAATAAATTTAGGATATGTTTGGTACACAAAATTAACGGAATTGTAATGGAATTGTATTTGAAATTCTATGGAATTGAATTTGATGAAATTGAGTTTTCCAATTCCAATTCATTTTTGCACTACCAATTTCAATTTCACATATTTTTGTGCTATCAAACACGAGAATTAAAATTGAAGTCCTCAATTCCAATTTCACGACTTGAATTTCGTGTACCATACGGAGCCTTATAGTGTCAAAAATTATCCTAATCCTAAAATTTTTTTCCCAAAGACAGCCTTAATCCTTAGTCTAAGCTTGGCAGCTTGCTAACAGAAACAGCTAAACCATATAATAAGTCTCTTTGCTTTGGGTTTTGATGGTTGAGTGGTCTCTCTCGGATTTGAAATGTGGTTGCTTTCTCAAAATTAATCCACCTTTGCGCTTACTAAATACCGAGCAAACATATTCAAAGATTAAGATTTTCTTTTTTGTTTTTTATGGATTCAGAATATTTGAACCCTTTTACTTCTACATGTCTGCTGCCAACTGATTGTTCCTCACTTCTGCATCTCTTTTCTTTATTATTTTCCATACCCTTTTCTTCAATCTTGTTGATGATGATCTTCAATTTTGATTCTTTTCCCCCAATCAGGTACGAAAGACTTCTTTTTTTTTCTTGAATTTCTTGAAAATAGATATTCTCTTCTTATTCTTAACTTTTCAAGTAAGCCAATTTAAATCTTCATCCATTATTTAATTTTTCTGATCTGGGTTTGCTGCTAGAGTGTCAAAATGAGTGTTGGGCACATTCATTATCTCTGTGAGCTCTGCATTTAAGTGTGTTAGTTGAGGAATATGAATGTATCTTCAAGAGTCTGGGTGCCTAAACATAGTACTTTGTGCCAATTCATATATAGATGACATGTGGATGTGTCTGCTACATAGGGTAGGAGTTTACTTAACCTGCCCAGATCTTTTTTTGGCTCTCTAATTGCTGAAATGTGTGAGGCCTGAGATGTTCAAGCTTTCATAGGTTTTCTGAGAACTCCAGCTGATGTGAGTTTTCCTCCCCTCAGAGAATTTCCTGTGTCATCATGTTTCTAGAAATCATTTAAATCTGCCATTTTTTCTCTGATTCTGAAGTTTTCCTCTCAAAGAGTTTCCTGAGGTTACAGGGTTGAGTCCTGGCAACAGCATTTTGAAAGAAAAAAAGGGTTCCATCCATCCTGTAATTCTTGTCATGTTATTCATTTAGATATTGGCGTAAAAATTTAAACATCAAATTTATATATTTATAAATTACATTAAAAGCTCTATAAAACAAGAGCCATGGCTCCCCTTTTTTCTTCTGATTTCGGAGGAAATGTGATGTTCATTACATCTTGCGTTATGGCAGTTTTTAATATGGTCACCAGGATATGACAGATGAGGTTGAAAATTGTGCTTGCTGGACTCATTAGCTTGGCTTGGATGCATCAAGCTCATTGTGGTAAATAATCATTTTATTTTTCGTGTTTAAACTATATATTACCTCCATTTAATTTGTTTTCTTTGATTTCTCAGAAGGGCTTTCTAATGCATTTGAGGAAAATAAGTGGACGTGCACTTGTTTCACAAACTTAAGTATTGCTACTATGGCTAACTGTTCGTCATCATGCAATTGCAGTCCGGGTATGCTTCTGATTGGAATTCTTGCTAAAATGAGATAAGAAATTTAACATTTTTTTCTTCAATGATATAACTTCAAGGGTGACCTTTATATTTCTATCTGCAGATGGGTCGCGCCAAAGCAGGTGGAAGTGTAGATGTGCTGCTGAAGGTTTACCAGTTGTGGCTGCTGAACATAACAATACTTGTTTCTTCACATCTTGCAGTTGCAGTTTCGGTACAATTTTCACTTTTGTGATCTCCCAAAGCTTATCCAAATATCAAAATTTTTGTTTCTTATGGTGTTATTTCTGACTCCTAATAGGGATTCCGACGAAAATACACTATCCCAAGAAGTGGATTTCAAGGGAATATATATTTGTTATTCTCTTTATATCTTCAGCAGTTGCAAATCTTGCCTTTTTTGCACTGATGCTGTGCTACATTATCTACCAAAGGAAAACACAATCTTCTCAACAATATCTTTTTTCGCTAGATAAGGAAATGAGTTTCAGTAGTGGTACTAACTTAATAAGCCAGGGGGCTTCTTCAGAAGCAGAATCAAAAGTTTACCCATCCACCTCAGTAAATACTGTTTCAGGTTCGAATTGTTGATTAAAAATATTGGGAATGTTTATGTTCAACAATCAACACTTTACCCCTTAAGCTTCAATGATCAAGTAATTCTGAAATTTACTGTAGGATGCATTCCCAAGGTATCATTGCTATTCAAAAGCAAAATGGGATCATCATCATCTTCATCTTCATATGGAATGATAGTGTACTTCTCATACTTTGACTTGGAAACTGCCACCGATAAGTTCTCTAGTTCCAATTTGATTGGAGTTGGAGGGAGTAGCCAGGTATACCGCGGCCAACTGAAAGATGGGAGAATCGTCGCAGTTAAGAGAATAGAAACCCAAGGAGGGCCAGATTCAGAGACCTCTTTCTTGACAGAGGTAGTGTTCATCAATCCCAACACAAACAAATCAAGTTTTTTTTGTGATGTTTGGAACATTTGTTTAACACATGATTTGCATGTGTGTGGGTGGTTCAGATGAAACTGATATCAAGACTTCACCATTGCCATGTGGTGCCATTGTTGGGATACTGCTTGGAACACCGAGGAAACCAAGCAGAGAGGCTGCTTGTGTTTGAATACATGGCAAACGGAAACCTCAGAGATTTTCTTGATGGTGGTGGAGCTTCCGGAAGATGTTCGGACTGGGCTACTCGAGTCCGAATTGCTCTTGGAGCTGCTCGGGGTCTGGAGTATCTCCACGAAGCTGCTGCACCAAGGATCCTCCACCGTGATGTCAAATCCACAAATGTTCTGCTCGATGAAAATTTGAGAGCCAAGGTCGTTTCTGTAAAGAGTACAAAATGAATAAAGCTAAGGTAACCCCTACATTTTGGGACTTTCATGACCCCAAACTTTGTACGTGCATGTGGGTGCAAAGCTTGGAGTCATGGTAACCCCAAAATGTTGGTGTTACCCTAGCACGACCCTATAAATATATTCCAGGGCCTTCGACCACAAAACTTGAGCTTATGGTTGGGTTGGTTATTTAACACTCGTTATTCTCTATATAATCTCATTTGTCCTTTTAAGGAATCTGTTTAGTGTAAAAACATAAGATAATAAAAAGATGGGTGATCAATACTAAAAATCCAATTTTCAGGTGCTTGATCGACTTCCTTGTTATGTGTAGATTACTGACCTTGGAATGGCCAAACAGCTGCACAGTGATGGTGGGATGGGCAGTAGTTGCTCAAGTTCTCCTGCTAGAATGCAAGGTACCTTTGGGTATTTTGCACCAGAATATGCCATTGTCGGCCGAGCTTCTCTCAAATCAGATGTGTTCAGTTTTGGCGTAGTGCTTCTTGAACTGATCACCGGACGCCATCCCATTCAGAGGTCCGTGAGCAAAGGCAGGGAAGAAAGCCTTGTAGTATGGGTACACTCCAAAACTTCGCATCCTCCTCTTTTTCACATACAAATATTCATTTTTTTAACACTAATAACTCTATTACAATATAGTATCTATTCATATATTCTCAACCTATTAAAACACATAGAGTTACTGTCCCCATTCGGGTTCAAACCTGTGACCTTCCTCACATTGAACCACAAGGTCTTTGGCATATATACAAATATTCATTTGACATTGAAAAAAAGTCAAACTAGACAAATACTCTGAGACAGAGGTAGTATTATTATTGCATTTAACTGAAATAAGAAGTATGACAGAAGTTGCATTTCTTTTACTGAAGTTGAAGGTGAATGACCATAATGCCCTCATATTTCTTCTTGCGTACTTGCAGGCAACTCCTCGTCTGCAAGACAGTAAGCTAGTGATTTCAGAGTTGCCAGACCCGAATATGAAAGGGGCTTTTGAGGAAGAAGAGATGCAGGTGATGGCTTACTTGGCAAAGGAGTGTCTGCTCCTCGACCCTGATTCTCGGCCAACAATGTCTGAGGTTGTCCAAATCATCTCGACCATAGCTCCAGAGAAATCTAAGAGGAACAACCTTCTGCAGGGACACAACTTTAAGGTTTGTATACAAATTCCAAAACAGAACTCAACAAAACAACTATTTATGCATTTTTCCTGATATAATATAGCATATAACATTGTGTAGAGATCATTGAGCCATAGCATTGAACGCCGTGGAAGAAGAGTTCTCAACCCAACTGCACAAGAAGAGATAAAGCACATTGCTAACTGTGAGAAACATGATGATCACAATGTTGAGATTAACGAGAATGAAGAGGTGGGTTCAGATCAGACAAAGCAGGAAGAAAGAGTAATTGTCACTTTCCCATCAAAGGATAATAAAAGATGGCGTCCTCAAGATGATGCAGCCGTGGACTTGATTGAGCCGCGGTTTGAATCATTTCATGTGCCAAGTATTGTATGACTTGAAGAGTAGAAAATGACATAAAAAGTATAGAAGATGAACACATGCATGGTTGGTGACTGGCGTTTATTTATCAGGAGGAGGAGCCTTTGTAGAGGTGTTTTTTAATGTTGAAATTTTAACCTCATATGTAAATATCATCATAGAAGAACTGTATTCCACATCGAATGTTGAGTAAGATGATAATAGGTTTATAAGCTCTTGAGTTAAACTAGTAATTGATTGAATTCAATTTTTGTAATGTGGTTCAGTCCAAGTGTCTTATGTTCCTGTACACTAATTCTTATCCCATCCTAAATGACCAATTCGTTTGTTCTAATCACATGTGATCAAGAACTGGGTCAAAATCCCCTACCTTGATTCACATTAGTATGGTAATACCCAAAAATAAGTGGTGAATGAGAGCTTTTTTTGTTTTCCAGATTAATATGTTTATTCTTCTTTTCTTTGGTCTTTTTCTTCTTGTATACTTATTAGAAAAAAACTCCAAAGTTAAGTGTGTTTGTAAGTTTCAATAAAGCATGCGATTGAGGACAAAACAAGACATTCTGAGCATACAACAAGTCTATGCACCAATGGTTCACGTGTTTTATGACTATGTATATATAGATTATAATTGATTTCACTTCTTAAAGGAGAGAATCACTTTTACATAGAGTAATTTACCTAAATAGGACTAAAACATAATGACTTTCTCAATATAGGATCATATGTTTTTATTTCCCAATGTAGGACCATTGGTCATTATCTATTAGTCATTATTCAACTAAATGTCCAGCATCACTTGAACATTATTCTCCTCACTAGTCATTATTAAGTCTTATTTCAGGAATAAAAAAGTTTAAGTCATAAATTGGGAAATGACTTATGTTTTAGTCTTATTCACTGCAAATTTCACTTTTACATATTGTCAAGTTTATGGGGAATAGAGCAGGGTCGTCCTTGAGAACTCGATGGCTTGGGTCGAGACAGAAAAAGAGGTCCTAAACAAATGGTATTTATAGTGTTCTCAATTTACTAATAATTTAGGAAAATGCTAAAGTCACAAACATTTTGTTCACAAACTTCACAAACTTATTTTTTCCGGATTTTAAATTAAAATATCTTTTATTATTTGAGTGCATCTTATTTCTAGAAAAGTGTCAAAAAGGTAAGTTTGTGACTTTTGTGAACTCTTTGTTTGTGACTCTAGCATTACTCAATAATTTATCCATCACATTCTACTTCTACCCATTACATCAATAATATTTTTAAAAAGTCAACATAAAAATAATATGAAGTATTTTTTTTAAATTTCCTAAAAGTATAAATAGAAATATCTTAATGAAATCGAGGAAGCACAATTTAATTTTTTAAAATTTGATTTAAGAACGTTTCTACTAATAACTAACACATTCAAAAATCATACTCCCTTTGTCCACAAATAAAATTCTTGTTGCGTGTTACGATGTTTGATTGAAGTTATTTTCAAATCATATTATATGAAAAATGGTGTAAAATTTAAAAATAAAAATTACATATTAAAAACTATATCAAAAGATCTACAAACTAGAGGTGGCATGACTATATTATTTTATCAAAATAAAACTTGACTCTGAATAGTGAATTATTTGTGGAAGGAGGGAGTAATTCGAAATGAGCAAACATGGAACCGGACAGTAACCGATCCAATTGGTACCCGATCCATCACCTGGTATCAGTATTCATCCATTTCTTCCAGAAGGCTGGGTCGGATATCCACCTGGTGCGGATGAGAAGGCTGGGTCGGATATCCACCTGGTGCGGATGAAATTGCCTGCCCTAAACCATCGTCTCTCCCACTACGCTTCTCCAGCGAAATTCTCCAGCTCAGATCTCTCCAGCATAAATCCGCGAACCCATCCGTCGTCTCTCAGCTTCCTCGGCTCTCTCACGTTCTGTAACAGAGGAGGATGAATCCGTTGAAGATGGCGATGACTACTTTGCGACGTGAAGGGAGGCGTTTGGCCGCCGCTCCATTTGCTTCTCCCACCCCTCTCATTGCCTTCCGCTCCTCTCTTGGCTCTCCTTCCGAGTACGATCCGTCCCCTTCTTTCAATTTGTTTTCCCTTATTCAGATTCAAGTGCGCACATTTGAACAAACCAGATCATTTGTCGAAAGTTTAATGTGATTTCGCGGTTTGATTGTCATCTAAAATGCAGCATGAAATGTTGGGATCCTAAACATAGTTTTTGGTATCTGTTATGTTAATGAAACTGCAAATATTCTGTTTTCTTCTCTTAAGAAAAAAGATGTATCTCTACAGGATCTGATATATTGTACTGCTAATTTAGCTAGTTAGAGGGCCATAAAACTTGTCATTTCTGGTCATTTACTGGGATTACAATTTGATCCCACTGACCAACAGTTTAGAGCAATTTGATTTGTTGTTTGCTGAATTTTGTTGGGACATTTTAAAAAATGTTGTCTATGACTTATTGGATAATGATGTGCTCTCAGAAATGTACTTGGGTAACCATTTTGTGCATGATATATTGCTATCTAGGTTAAGATGCACCGCTAAGGGCGCTAGGGGGTCACTGAGGGTGGTAACCACCCTCTTTTATTTATTTTATTGTTTTGCCTGCTCCAAATGGATGCCAGAGATAAAAAAACCATATTTGTGATTCTTATTAGTGGTTTTATAAGTCTCCCTCCTTTCCTAAATAAATTTTACACTTTTCTTTTTCATCCTTCCCAAATTGTTTTTCAGTTTCTTTTCAAGGAATGAATTGTGTGGTTCATTTTGTTCTTTTTCTTTCTAAATAAATCTCTACCACACCTCTTAATTTTCTTAATCTTTGTGCCAAAAGTAACCCTAAAGATCAATTAGGGGTGGAGTATAATTTATGAGAATTGTTACTGAGGTGTATTCGTTTAGTAAAAAAGTCTGTCCCCTAATAGATACAGGCTCTCTCACTGCCTTTGTCGCTGTCGGGGTTAACAACAACATCACCCCAGTGCTGCTGTCGGGGTTACATCTCAGTATATACCTTGTACCTACTTCTTGAGATAATATGATTGATCTTTAATGTCTGTTGCTTCATTTTAATGGTATGTCATCGCTATGAGTCTCTGACTATATACAAAAGTAAATGGTATCCCGGCGCATAGATGATTCCAAAGATGCTGAGTTCAGGCAATGACAACTTTGTATATAGATCGATTTAAATCATAAATGGGCACCATAATCTGAGTATACTATTTTCCCTAGACTATTATTAACTGAATTATGCACGAATTCATATTCAATGTTGACAAAGAACCTACATGATTCCATTTCTATGTCATCGGGTCTATATCTATCGTATCTGTTATTCTGTAGGGTTATTCTTTTCTAATGAAGTTTTTTGTTATATGCAGGGAGGTATGCTTATCTGGAGTCCGTTTTATTTCTACTCAAGTTGGTAAGATTGATTTTTACCTGTCTATCTGTCTGCTCTGCTGCCTGGCTCTTCATGCCCAGTCTACCTTCATCCAAATGGACTTTTCTTTAATAAATTGATATCTTGACTATGGATTGCTGCAGTTAGGAATCGGATGAAGAGTGTTAAAAACATTCAAAAAATCACAAAAGCAATGAAGATGGTTGCAGCTTCTAAGCTTCGAGCTGTTCAGAGTAGAACTGAAAATTCACGTGGCCTCTGGCAGCCATTCTCTGTTCTTCTTAGTGACACTCCAAGTAAGTGTGTGGATTTCATTTTAAGCATTTTGCTAATTTCATAATCCCACTTTTCTGAAGGAGGTGGATTTAGTGAATTTTCTATCTATATTAAAAGATAAAGCTCATATGATATAGGGATCATCCTTCTATTACTCCCTCCATTCCAAAATAAAAGACATAGTTACTACCCTTAGGAACAAACTATATTATTTTCTTTACATATTTTCATCGATAATGTGACCAAGTAATAGTCATGTCGCCTCTTGTTTTGTGGTGCTTTTGATGCAGTTTTTAAATATATTATTTTATATTTTTACATCAATTTTAAAATTAATTATGTTTACCACTGTAAACTTAATTGCGACTTATTTTTTATAAAGGTAAATTATTCATCTTTACTTAAACATATTTTATTTTTATTTGATAATGCTTCTTATGACTCATAACATGATACGGTTCATACTTACGATATGTATCCTGATACAACAAGCCCTGAAAAAATCCACAGAGCAGGGTATGAGGGTGAGTGTAATAGTGTATCTGTGTATGCAAACCTTACTCCTGTGTGGGGCGTAGAGAAGCTATTTTCAAGAGACCCCTTCCCAAACAAAAGAAACACATAAAAACTCGTAAAGGGAAAGTAAGAAAGGTAAGGGAGACGAATACAAAAGAGGTAAGCACTCACGTAGATGCAATGAGCTAAGGCAGCAAGTCTTACACAAGACCACTATGCAAAAGCTTGCCCTATCATCCTAATCCTAGATCGTCTTACGCTCATATCTAATGGTATATCCTCCATTAACTCCCGAATCTGTAAGTCATATCTAATCACTTCGTTCTAGCTCTTCTTAGGTTTACCTTTACCCCTCCTCACGTCCCCTACTTCCAACCTCTCGCATCTCCTCACCATAGCATCTGTACTTCTCTTCAGGACATGCCCAAACCATGTCAGTCTAGCTTCACACAATGTATCCTTCATCGAGACCACACCCACTTTCCCTTGAATATCTTCATTTCAAAGTTTATTCATTCTCGTATTACCATACACCCATCTCAGCATCTTTATCTCTGCCACTTGAGCTTCTGAACCTGAGCATTCTTCAATGCATAGCATTCTACTACATGCAACATAGCCGGTTTGATCGCTGCCCTGCAAAACTTCCCTTTCGGTTTCATTGGTATCCTTTTGTTGCATATATAGGACCCCTCACAGAAGCTTCCACTTCATCCAAGCTACTCCAATACGATGAACAAATCCTCCATCCGCCTGAATGATGAATCCAAGGTACCAAAACTTATTCCTTTTAGGTATTGAATGTGTATCAACATTTACTTCCACTTTCAACTCAATTGTCAAATCCCTAAAACATCATTCCACATACTCAATTTTAGTCGTGCACCGATGCACAAAGGGGCTCTAGTGCCTCAATGCGCGATGCGCTATTGATGCGCGCGTTGAGGCACCGAACATATTTCCATCCGGGATCATTAGAATTTGGTCCTTCAAGTTCTTCGAACCCAAAATCTAGAGATTCTTCCATACATGAAACTTGAAACAGCGCACAAAGATATAAATACAAGAAGGGAAAGAGTGGAAAACCTCACAAAAAAGAATCTGAAAAAAATACTCCTGAAAGAAATTAATGAAAGGAGTGACTAACTTACTAACCTAATTCTCAAATCTCAAATACTACATCAATTTTTATTCTCAAACCCAAAAAAATATTAAATTTAATTTCAAAGTAAAATTGAAAGATAAATAAAAAAACTGGGATTTAAAAAACAGCTTGTACTATATTAACTGAATTCTCAAATTTTACCACATCAGTTTTTTTCTCAAACGTCAAACTCTTAAAAAAAATTAAAAACAAAAAGTAAAAAATAGTTAAATGCCCCATAAATAAATAATGAGGGATTCAGATCTAGACTGTGACTCCAATCAGTCCATGTCAGTAAGGGATAAGGAGTAGTAGGGTTTTTTTTTAAAAAAACTTTATGAAGAGAGCTGTGTATGAATAAGAAGAAACAAAAGTAAAGAGACAAGCAAAAAAGGCAGAAGGCCGGAAGCCTCACGATTATAAAAATGAAAAAAATAAAAGAACCTAAAACGTGAAGCAAGCAAATAGAGAATCTGAAGAGAGCAAAAGGAAAACCGATGCACGGCAGAAGCAAAGTTGATCCGGAGAGAAAAAGCCCTTGCGATGAAGTGGCAAAACAAACAAAGCCCTAAGAAAAAACATAGTGACGAAGCAGAGAAGCAAAAATTTGGGCTGAGTCAACCCTTAAAAAAATTTAAAATAAAAAACTTAATCTGTGTTCGCGATGCACGCATTTTATCGCATCCAGTCGCATCGCTTATTGCGCTGGTGCGCAGGTATGCGCTCGCATAACGTACATCGCCCGCATCACGAGGAAGAATGCGCAGAGCCCTGTGCCTTGCATGATCCGTGCCTCAGGCGCGCTTTTCACAACTATGCTCCCAGTTACGGCCCGTGAAGCAACTAGACCATTTTCTCCTTTGATTCCTACGGAAACATAGTTTTTCTTCGACACGTTCCTGAAATTCTGGCGATTACAGCCGGTAAGAAACATACAAAGTATGTCTTGAAATTGAAGAAGATGAGTTCTAGAGCAAAGCAAATTAAATTAAACATAACACCCAATATACCCAGACAATACTATACCGCTACTGCGTACTGGGCAAATTCTCCCTCTTATATCTAGTCGGCGGCAGCGGCTGTCTAGATGTTTAGCATCGCTTGGACCACGCCTCTTGCATCCTCTGCAGCCTCTTCTATGGATGGCTGCAGTGGCGAGTCGGGGATGATCTAGAAAGCGGAAGGAAGAGCCGAAATGGGGAAAGTAAAGAACTGAAAGGGGGAGGATGAAGACCGGTAGCGCCTAGTGGCGGCTCTAGCCAGGGAGGGACGGATGGGAGATGGAATGAAATTAGGGTTTGGTGGTGGGGGTTGGAAAAGTTAAGAAAGGCTAAATTAGGCATTTCAAATACAACTATTTGCCAAATAATGAAATGGGAAGAAAATTTTCGGACAATCCAAAAAGGAAAGTGGGAAGAAAGTTTTGGGACAAAGAGAGTAATATATTTATTTGTTTTTTGCCTTGTTATATTAAGTCCTTCAAAGAGAGTCATGTTTGAGTAAAATGCAACTTTTTGTAATCAACTCAAGCAAGGTACAAGTTCTTGCAAATTTGAATGGTAACTTGTGCCCCTAAAACTTTTTCCGAATTGTCTGGAATGATGGACTAATACAGCTTGCTGCTTTTCATTTTAATAATGTTACTAAAAAATGAAAGTTGACTTTTAAAACAAGAATCTTTTTGAGGCAAAAATTTCTTGGAATTTGAAGCTCGACTCTCTTGGATGGAGGTAGTACACACTAGTTCGTATAATGCTTCTATGTTGCTCATTCTGATCATGTTCCTGGCATGTTTGTTAAGGCATATTTTTAGAGTGCTTATCATGTTCTGACGTTCTGTTTTGAAATTTTGGTACAATAGGTGTTGATGTGAAGAAGAATGTTATCATTACCATTTCTTCAGACAAAGGTCTTTGTGGTGGAATCAACTCTACATCAGTCAAGACAAGCCGGAACATTCACAAGTTGAATTCTGGTAAACGGCAAATTCTCTTTCACGAGTATGCTTGCTCCAACTGCATTTAAGTTGATCAGTATTTCTGTACAATAACTAGGTCCTGAGAAGGAAAACAAGTATGTAATTCTGGGAGAGAAGGCAAAGGCTCAGCTGTTGAGAGATTCTAAGAAAGATATTCACCTGGTTATGACTGAGCTGCAAAAGAATCCTCTCAACTATACACAGGTTATACTTTTGTTTGAGACATAACACAACTCGCTTAAACTCAACCTCATTTCCATACTCCCTTCGTCCCAAAATCATCTTCTCACTTTTTCTTTTCTAGGCATCCAAAATGATTTTTCCATTTTCTTCTTAGGAATGTTTAAGAATGAAAAAGACAATACTACCCTAAGTTTTTATTATTTCCACTTTTACAAGTATACCTCCATCGCTTTTCTCTTTTCCTCCAGCGTAATCACTCTTCCCATCACACACATCACTGAATACCATTCTGCGGCACTTTCCTTCAGCTCTCCTCCATCTTCCCTTATTTCTATTGATCAAAATCAATTTAATCTCCTAAGGTATTGTGATCCGTCGTTTCACATTAGCAATTACCCTTGATTCCAAATACCTTCGGGGTTGGTGGCAGTTGTGCACTCCACCCTCCACCATGCTTCATGCCTGGAGCACGTGTTCTTCCACTTTTGCAAGCTTGAACATTCCCCTCACCCAATCATGGTCCTCGGAGCTTTTGAGTACAGCCACACCAATTTATTTTGCCAAATACTTTTTTGCTACTTCTGGTGAGACCCTGACTTTCTGCGGGTATTTGGATCGGTAAACACCAATGTGATGCTCAAAAGGTGGATGGCATCTCAGAGGTAGATGATTTACGAGCTGGGCTCACTGCCAGCATTCTTGTTGTACTTCAGTGGACTAATTGAGCACATTGACTAACCTACGTGCACACGGAGGATGAGAGGAGAGAAATGAGCAAGGGCATTTGCAAAACAGGGAAGTACTCTCTTGTCAGCCTATGCTTTGGTCCCCAGTCCCAAAACGGGAAAGTACCCTCTTGTCAATCAACAAAAACAAGGGAAAAATACACAGGCTCGTCAAACAAATTCAAAAAACCAAATGAAAAGGGTCAAGTACACCAAACACAAAAGCACTACGTCTGGAACAGCACCATGCTCCAACCCTATCTCCAAACAAGCTTGACTATTGCTTCCAGAGGTACTTGCAATAAAATTCTCGGTATGAAGGCTAGGCATCGCAGATGAAGGTTGGTTGCCCAATTCGGTCTGCTGTTCAAGACAAGGTTGCGTCCCCACGGCTGCCACGGCACTGTGATCCAGATTCCAGAACCTCAGCATGCACCTTGGGTTGCTTCCTATGCTTAGCACGTTTGGAATTCCCCCCTGTATTAGCTTTATCAGTGGATACTACATTCCTGGTTTATGGCCTCTCCGATGCTAAAAGATGCTTTCCCTTCGAAGGCTCCCACACTGACAGGTGATCACGGCTGGTCATCTTCTTTAGGAGAAATTGAAGGATTTGCAGTCAAAGGGATTATATCCAAACTTTTTGCAATGATAGCAGTTTCGGGAGGCTTTCATACAGAACCTGTTGAACAGCGCTCCCACCCTCAAAGTGAACTTTGAAAGATGTGACAAGTTCTTTCGACATATCAATGTTAATCAACATACGACAAAACCCTATCCTGGCTTTTTCCGTAGTATCACGATCCGGCCCTTTCACAAAGGAGTTCCTAACTTTGATCGCAAGTGTTCAAGAGCCCATTTGCTCCACAATTGCAATGACACATCAAGAAATTTCACCCAAACTGTGGTCATCATGAAGGCATCAAAATCAAACTTTCAAACTGGAAATCACCCAGCCTTTATGAAGAAGAAGTTTGCATATAACTCCCCACTAGGACATTAATCCTTCAATGGCCTTGATGCAGGGGAACCGACCGGTGAAGCAACCAACGAGACAAGCCCTATTCTGATACTTATGAAAGAACAGCTTCATCTGAAATGTCAATCTAGTAGCTTAATATCAAGTCACACTGGATTCTTTCTGACTTTCTTTCTTTCTTTTAATTAAATAAATCTCCTCTTGCTTTTACTGTACTGACTTTAAGATATCGGAGTACATTAGCAAAAACATTTTTTGTAACATCCATATTATTGGTTTTTAACTCTTTAAAGACATTGTTGGTCTTTCTTTGAATGTTGTATTGTCATGTCAAACTGATTCCTTGTAGAAGCTGACAAGGTTTGGATGAATTGGAAAGGGAAATAAAGTCTGAGGATCTTTTATGCATTGCAGGTTTCTGTGGTAGCTGATGAGATACTTAAAAATGTAGAGTTTGATGCTCTGAGAATTGTTTTCAACAAGTTCCAATCAGTCGTCTCATTCTTACCAACCATGTCTACTGTATTATCACCTGAGGTGACTGCACTTAACCTTGTTTGGCATTGGACGGGGGAGAATATAGGTTTATTTCGAGCAATCCTCAACTATACGAACAAACAATGTAGACAAAAGATAACATCCGCCAACTCTCTCTCAGACTTAGACCTCCCTTCGAACCCCTAAACCTAAGAATACTTTAACTTCCACGGCTCAGGTTCAGTCTTTAGGAAGTCTTAGAATGTCTCAAGGTTAAAAGTACACATACACCCTCTTCTAACTTTTGAGGCATCATTTATATTTTGCTTTGATAATGACAAGAATATAACTAGTGACGATTCATAAGGGTTTCCTCTTTAGGCTTTACAATGTTATTAAAGTTTGTCAAGTATACCAGATATACTCCGGAATCTCTCTTGTTTCTTTTATATTTTTATTTTTCGAAAAGAATATAATGAATGTGATAGGAACAATAAACTATATTACTCAATGACATAATATTGTTTTGTCTTCCAGGTTCTGTTCAATGCTGTTCTGGAGAATGCTTGCAGTGAGCAAGGGGCAAGGATGTCTGCCATGGACAGCTCCAGCAGGAATGCTGGTGAAATGCTTGATCGTCTCACCCTTACATACAACAGGTTCTCTCCCTCCTCCTCTCTTATGGTAGTCATGTGATTATAGGATATAGCTTCACTGCCCAACAAGCAATGATGAAAGTATTCCCAAACTTTTTCAATTTTTCATCGAAATTTATGGATTTTGAAGGTCTCCATATAGATGTGAGTGAGGGTAACTGAACTTTTCTAGAAAAACACCTGAATATTTAGGAAGTGTAGAAATATTTTAGTAATTTAGCGTCGTACTATATGATATCAACAACGATCTACCAGCCCACTGATCAATTTGTTCTTTACCCTTTTTTTGTATCAGAACCCGTCAAGCATCTATCACTACAGAACTAATAGAGATCATATCTGGGGCTTCGGCACTCGAGGGCTGATTTACCTGTTTGTTACTCTTTAATTTATGATGGTGATGAAATAAAACCCTACAGAGGACTGCTGTTGCACTTTAGTTCTCCTTTAGTTACTCGAGCTTTTTATGGTCATTAATAATCTCGTGTTTCCCCCCGGGATAATTCGGTTTTTTTGCTGGGAATCTTGATACCCTCTCCCTTGTATAACCAACCTCCACAACTATTCTTGCAGAGGGGAAAATTGTGTTCATGTTTTGAAGTACAAAGTTTATTCAACTTCTGAGTATTATTCTTTTTTCTGTACCAAAAATGTTGTTTGTACATCAATACCAACGGCGCTCTGTAAGTGCCTGTGTCATTTTAATGTCATTTTTCTAATGTCAAAAGATCTTTGCTGTATCAAGATTTAAAATGGTTAAAATGGCATTCTTTTGCACACGTAGTACAAGGGTGTTTGTGTACTGCATATGGAATACAACGCACATATAAGAAATTTTTGTAACCCCTAGAGTATAAAAAAAATGCTACGCTTTGACATTTTTATACTCCTTCCGTTCATAAATTTCTTTTTCACATTCTTTTTTGGGTTGTCCCAAAATTTCTTTTTCGTTTCTTATTTTGGTAAATTTTTTTGGGTTGTCCCAAAATGTCATGGGATGACCTGGAGATGCTCTGGTGTCCCGTTCGTAAAATTGACGGTTTCTACACCCCCTAACCACCCGGTAAACCCCTTGCCCCGACATGAACACACCCCCACCTCCTTCAATTGTACTCCCAAGTTAATTTTGACTTTAGGGGGGTGGTTAATTTTATAATTTCAATCTGGTCCTTAGAGAGGTCGTCTCGAAGAGGTCGTCTCGTGCTCGGTGCGCACACGGAGCTACTATAAATAATCAAACTCTCACACTGCTGCTGCTGAGATTCGGTCCTAGGATCAATGGACTTGACATCCTCTTCTTAGACCAGTTGAGCTACCCATGCGGATAATTTAGTTGTTTGTCACTCTTTAATTTTTTTGACTACTTATGTTACTCTTTAATTAGTGATGGTGATGAAATAAAACCCTAAAGAGGACTCTTGTTGCACTTTAGTTCTCCTTTAGGGTATGTTTGGTTGGAAGGAAAGGAAGGAAAAGGAATAGACGGGAGGGAATGAGAAGGGAAGGGAAAGATTCCCTTCACCTTGTTTGATTTAGAAGGGAAAGAAATGTTTTGTTTTTATTATATTATTTATATTTTTCATTTTTAAATTTATTTTGTTATCTATTTTTAAAAAAATTGTTATCAGTGTTTTTTTGTTTTTTGTAATTTTAATTTTTTATTACTATTTTTATTATTTATCCTACATTTAAATTTTTTATTTTTTTATTTAATTTATTTTCTTAAATTTAATTAAGTATATATATACACATATGTGTGTATATTATTTTATTTATTATTTAATACTATGATTTTTCATTATGAATTGATTGATTTATTTTATTATTAAAATTATTTATCATTATTATTATTATCAATTTTTACTTTTATTTTATAATTTTTTAATATATGTTATTATTTTTATTATTTGGCATTATTTATTAATTATTACTATTATTTATATATTTATTTTATTTTTATATTTTTGGTTCTATTTTATTGTATATTATTTTTTATTGACAAGGCGAAAAAAATTGACGGAAAAAGAAGGACATGAGGGAAGGAGATTCCGTCTAATTCGGAAGGATTAATTTGAAGGGAAAGGTAGGGAATTAAAGCTAAAATTTTGGGTCCCCACAATGTTTTAAAACCAAACAAATGAAGGGATTGTGATTCCCTCCCTTCCCCTTCCCTCCAACTAAACAAACCCTTAGTTACTCGAGCTTTTTATGGTCATTAATAATGAATTACCAGGCATCTCTCAATGAGTATAAACGGTCAAAATGTTGTGTTCTATCGATATGGGCATATTTGGGAATAGTTTTAGAGTTTAACGTTAACGTTTTGAAAAGGCTATCAGCAGGCAGCAATTAGCATTAGCGTTTTCAAATTTAATCAGCACCGTTAAGATTTTATTCAAAATGTTAACGGTGATCGAAAATGCTATTTCCAAACAGACCCTATGTTTTCTCTTTGCAACAACTAGGGTTGGATTGGGAAAACCGAAAACCGGAAACCGATCCCAAACCAATCAAAACAAACTAGAAAAAACCGAATCGAAAAAACCGAACCGAATGTAAAAAAACTGAACACCGTTATTGTTTGGTTTCCGTTTTGGTTTTCACTTCGAAAAACCGAACCGAACCAAATGAACTGAACTTTCTTAGGCACTTCGCTTGATTTATATGAGTATATGTGATATGAAAAAAATCATAAAAATATAAATGCAAATAATTAATTAGTCGATTAAACTTATTTTTTTAACTATTAAACATTTTAAACCTTATTATAAACTTTACAAAACCTAGAAATATAAAATCAATAACTAATCCTAATACGAAATTATATTAACATTAACAATCGATACGAGTAATTTATATATTTACATGAACAAACTTTGATGTTATAGTAGAAATGAAAGTATTATACCAAAAGTGCAAATTCTCCGTAATTGATATTTACATGTGAAAGCTTTATGAGTATTTGGAAGCTCTTAGATGTTTGTTGGACACTCGACACATATTTCTTGTGTAAATTGAACTGAACTCTAACCTTCCGTTTGGTTTTGGTTTTATGTAAAAATGAATCTGAAAAACCAAACCCAACCCTACATATTGTTATTGCTTCATCGAATTTGTATATTTACCATTTTTAATGCTTATAAATTTTATTTCAAAAAATTGAATGAACTGAAAAAACTGAAATAAACACAGCATAAAACCGAATTGAATAACCAACGATTTATATATTTTATATGTGAAACCGAACCGAACTGCCAATTTACCTTCTGTTTTGTCTTTGGTTTTAGGTGAAAACCAAACAGCTAAAATCAAACCTACCCCTAACAACAGCGATACTATAGGGGCAAGAATACTCATCAATTCTTACAATGCAAATTACAAATTAATGAGTGATTAGTTTGGGATTGGTAAGTAAATGCTTTTGTGATTAGCTTATTGGTTCCTCATTGGTGAACCATTTCAATGGTAGGTGTCATATTCTTATGCATACGTGTTGTAGCAAAGAACATTTTGTATTTTGAGCCTCTTCCTTTGACAATAAGGGGTGTTCTCATAGTATGATAAAAAAAAATTTGAATATCTACAATGTTTCGTTCATGAAATTTATGGTTTTACCTCCCTAATTTCTGGGCAAACCGCTCCGTCTCGGCCCTAGCCGAACCCACCCCTAATCTTTTTAATTTCATTCTCCAAATTTAGTTGATTTTTGGATCATTTTTTATTCAAAAATTAACTAAAATTAGGGGATTAAATTGAAAAGGTTAAAGCTGGGGTGAGTATGTAGCTTTTCTTTTTTCTTTTTTTTTGTCCCAATCAGCTAGTTATGACAAAACACAATAAATCTACCATTTTTTCCCATGCTTTTCTGCCACTAAACTACTTTAATTAGTAAAAGCTAAAAACCACTCCATAAAAAGTAAAAAAGTTTTTTTCAGGTAGTCATGCCAAAAATACACTAAAAAGTTAAGGAGTATTATTAGCACATATAACACGAAAGTAAATTAAATTCCTACCGCTACAAAAGTTAATTCACTCTCTAATTAACTCATCATGCATGGGTTTTGTTTGAAGTGGCAAAACAATAAAAAAACATGAGACACCCCTATTTTTTTAAGGCAACAAAACCGGGTTTGGGTTAATTTCTGCATGCAAATCTTAAAATATATGATTGTGTGAGACATACATTATTATTATTATATATAGATGCAAATCCCATGTGAACTTTGGTTGCTGCTGTTATTATTTCTCATGCCCTTTTTTCTGCCTCACACACATATTTTTATTACTACCTCCGTCTCTGAATATTTGTCCAGTTTTGACTTTTTTCAGTCAACCATTTTCAATCTTTGACCTATAATTAAATAAAATATATATCGTAATTAATTAGATAAAATAATATTTTGAAAATATTTCATATAAAAATTTAATAGAATTATTTTTGTATCAATATCTAATATCATTTATATTTAATTTGAAATCCAGGTTTATTAATTTTGACTGAAAAAAGTAAAAAATGGACAAATATTCGTAGAGGGAGGAAAGGGAGTATTATATATACACATCCAAAGTTCCAAACATGATCTGATACTTTACTCGTTTAGCCACCACCCCCACCACCACCAAGTTAACACAATATAATGCTGAGTGATTACATGGGAGGCAATAATAAGGCTAAAAACTTCAATAAGCTAATAAGACCAACAAAGAGTGGCTGCTCCACTAGGCTTGTGGCATTCCTCACCCTCTTGCAATTCACCTTTGCTCTTTATGCTACCTTTCTTCTCTACTGCATGAGCCCTGCAGTTGACTTCAAAATGAGCCCCGATTTTTCGTGGGAGACACGAATGGCACGAAAATGGAGGCACCTCATCGTCCCTGCAACCGAAAGCCAAGAACCCAAAATCCCTCTAATAAAAATGGTTTTCAAACCTCCTGATGTCTGCGAGCACGAGAAGATTGATTTTGAGCAGAAGAAGTCTGATGACAAAGTGGCAATCAAGCTCAAGAAAGAGCTTTACCAACAAGTGCTTGATTTCCAGAGGAATCATAGTGGCTTCGGCGCCGAGACCCTATCTGAGCTATTCAGATTGAAGTCAAAGTGGGGTTTGAAGGGTCTCCAGAACCCGAAAATCACTGTGATCTTGAACCACTTCAAGAGGAAGACACTTTGTGCGCAGCTGGATTCGCTTCTTGGCCAAACTCTTCCCTTTTACCATGTTTGGGTGCTCTCCTTCGCGAGCCCGAACGAGATTCCGTTGAGAAGAATTGTGGAGAGTTACAACGACACGCGGATAAGCTTCATCAGCTCAGGGCATGATTTCAAGTACTATGGAAGGTTCCAGATGGCCTTGCAGACTGAAGCAGATTTTGTGTACATTCTGGACGACGATATGATCCCGGGAAAGAGAATGCTGGAGGTTTTAGCACATGTTTCTGGGACTGAGAAGTACCAGAATTCTGTTCTTGGGAGCATTGGGAGAATCTTGCCTTTCAGACAGAGGGATTTTAGCTTCCCTAGCTACAGAAAGTTCAGGTCCAAAGAAGCTGGTTTGTACTTGCCTGATCCAGCTTATGATATCCTTGTTGATCGAATCGTTCGGGTGGATTTCCTCTCCAGCTCTTGGTTTCTCTCTGCTGATCTTGTCAAGGCTCTCTTCATTGGAACCCCTCTCACTTTCGCAACCGGCGAAGACCTGCACTTAAGGTACATACTACATACCCACAAAACATTCTGACCAATTTTAGCTAGTCTTGTTTGGTTATGACCTGCCTTATCTTAATATTTTGCAGTTATCAGCTTCAGAAGTATAGAAATGCAGGCTCATTTGTTGTGCCAGTTGATCCAAACGACAAGGAAACATGGGGAGATGGTGAGCATAGGCTAGCCTACGTCTCCGAAACAACTGTGATTTTCAAAGACATTGTTCAGGTCAGGGATGACCAATGGTGGCGGGCACTTTCCACGGGCTACGTGACAATGTGGGCCACAATGTACCCACAGAAGATAGATGCCCTCTTCTACGCCCACTCGGTCGACGAAGTAAAAACCCTAGGCCCACTGCTTGAAAAGTTCAGGACAAGTGTTGGGAAAAAGGCATACATTGTTGTCCCCGGGGGCAGGTTCTTGGCTTGTGAGGATGCTGTCATTGCTCTCAAGTGGCCTAAATTGGACTGCAGGGAGAGGAGATTCAAGATATTTGATTTGGGAATAGGGGCAATTTCGGGTATTTCAAGCTCAGAAGTGCCTGTTTTACAGGCGGTTTACGCAAGCATGAAAGGGTTAATCAAGATTCACAACCCCACTCTGGTGATCACAGTGGCTGATGCACACCCTAACATCAAGAAAGCACTACAAATGGCTGTGGCTAACACAAACAGATCAATTCTTGTTCTTTTGCCTCGGTTATCCGTGCCCCACGTTCTTTGGATGGCTGATCTTCACCCAACTTCATTGCCAAGTAAGAACCATTTACTTGATTGCACTGTTTTAATATATACTCACATAGAACTTTAATTTCATGTATGCACAGATTGGAACAAGATGAGGATATCCATAAACATCATTACCCAAGACCGTGCGAGTTCGCTGGCTAGACTTTTGAAGTCTCTCAAGAACGCGTTCTATGTTGGAGACGAAGTTCCCATTACTTTCAACATGGACACAAAAGTGGATGATGCGACGGTCAAGCTTGTGAACTCTTTCAGCTGGCCTCACGGAACGAAAACCCTGAGGAGGCGAATCGTCCCAGGGGGGCTGATTCGAGCTGTGAGTGAGAGTTGGTACCCGTCATCGGATGATGACTTTGGGCTATTACTTGAAGATGACATTGAAGTCTCCCCGTACTATTACCTTTGGATCAAGTACGCTCTCTTGGCATACCATTATGACCCTCAAGTCTCGCTCCCCGAACTCTCCTCCATCTCACTCTACACGCCGCGTTTGGTGGAAGTGGTGAAGGAGAGGCCAAAATGGAATGCGAGTGAGTTCTTCAAACGCATCCATCCAAACACGCCTTACCTCCACCAGCTCCCGTGCAGTTGGGGAGCGGTGTTCTTCCCAAAACAATGGAGGGAGTTCTATGTGTACATGAACATGAGGTTCACGGAGAATGCCAAGGACAACCCGGTCCAAATCCCCAAGTCGAGAACAAACGGGTGGCAAGCTTCATGGAAGAAGTTCTTGATAGACATGATGTACCTAAGAGGCTACGTCAGCCTCTACCCGAACTTCCCAAACCAGGCAAGCTTCTCCACCAACCACATGGAGCCCGGGGCCCACATCGCGGCGAAGGGCAACGTTGTAAAACACAACAAGGCTGACTTTGAGGTTCCCTTGTTGAAACAAGAAGACTTCAGGCTGCTTCTGCCCAATGGGAAACTTCCCCCGGCCTCCAAACTCCCATCACTCAACCTTTTCAACCGGCCTGTTTCTCTCAAGGGATTGAAGTCTGCAGGTGCAAAGCTGAAACAGGACGTTCTTGAATGTAACCTGACAGAGGTCGTCGCCGTTCATCATGACACGGGCCTGCCTTCACATTGTGCAAGATTCTGAAACAAGATTGTTTCTTTGCTTTTTTCTATTTAAAAAAAACGTTAAATCACTCCGGGATGATCTCAAAAACTGATCAATTGATCATCATCCCACTTGATTAAACCCCAATGTAATGCAGCATGCTGATTGCAGACACCTTCAATATGCACATAGTTCTTAGCTTATTACACCTGCAAATGGTAGAAACTATAGACTTGGCTGCCAACTGAAGCAAACATGAATGAACTATAGACATAACATCCTAGAAAAATACTACTCGAAGCTTGAACATTAATTAATTTTTTGAAATGGTGTAGTGAGATTTGAACTTATGAGTTCCCGCCCTGGAGGGCCCAAGATTTTTTGGCTTTGGAATTCCTTTCTCTTTTGGGTGGCTTTGGAATTCTCTTTTTGGCTGCTAAGTTGACATATGCACGAAAAAAATCAGAGAACAAAGAGAGGGTATACGCAGAAAGAAAGAAGAAAAGAGAGAGAGAGGAAGAGTTCATATGGTGCTGTTTTTTCCAATGTTTTAAAAACCGGACCAGACATCGAACCGGACAAGCCACAGGGTCAAGAGTCAACTGGTCAAACCGGGTTGACTCGGGTCAATGACCCGGTCCACGACCCATTACTTGGTATATAATATTCATATTTATGTTTAGATAATAAAAAATTAAATAATACCATATTCTGTGGACTATTTTTAAAGATAATAAAATATTATCACATAACTTAAATATGCATATTATTTCTAAATAATACGAAGCACATACTCCCTCCGTCTAACTTTAATCTTTTCATTTGAATCGGACACACGTATTAAGGAAATATGTATATGTTATTCTCAATGTTAAATAAAATATTTAAAATTGTATTTTTTTTTTCTTCTTCATGTTATTTTCAATGTTATTGTTCATATACTATTTCAAACTTTTCATATTTTATTATAATTTGTATATATTTCTTCATTTTATAGATGATAATATTTGTTTAGATATAAACTATTCATTATTATTTAATACAAAAAATAGTATTTGTTTTTTACTTTGAAATATTTTAAAAGAATATAAAATAATCACACAACACAAACATGATCTTTCTTACAAATAGTTAGAAGTTAGAAGTTTTTTTACTACGTAATTCACTCCACACAAATAAAAAACACCATATATACTATTCTGCATGACTTTGTTAATAAGTGTTGAGTAACTTAAGTGGTTATAGTCTTAAAGAGTTTGTATGGTGAGATCTAGTGTTCAAATCTTATCTCCATCATTTTATTTTATAGACAAAAAAATTTAAAAAAAAAACTTTAGAAAGAGACCCGCGAGTCGACCGGGTCGACCCGGCTCATCGGTTCCACCGAGTCTACCGGATTTGGACGGGTCGATGCAGATCCGGATTTTACATTTGAACTGGACCGGAGTTCTCACCGGTTTGCGGTCCGACCGGTTGGACCGGTCCGGTTCTAATAACATTGGTTTTTTCTGGACAGCCTGCACAAAATTGATGATTTGAGGAGATCCGACCCTTGGATTGAGCAGAAATTTTCGGAGATTAAGGAGGGTGTATTCAATACAGATTCTGCAGGATTTTTTTAGATTTTAAGAATCAGTGGGTATTCAATAAGGATTTTTAAAAGTAATTTAAAATCCAAGGATATTCAATGTGGATTTTAAATTATCAATTAAAATCTAATGGTATTAAACACTCTATAGATTTGGAAAGACTTTTATTATACGTGGATTTAGACGAATTTCATCATTACTTTTCTGAATAAAACTCTTCCAACAAATCCCTGGGCACACCGGTAGATTTTAACGGAGAGTGGCTACAACCATTCATTGTCTATTTTAATTTCTTCATCCTTCATCCGTTGCAAAGGTCGATTGGAAGCCATCTCTTAACAAATTGGTCTGATTAACATTTGATTCATGTTCTCCTCTGTGATTCGCACACTCTTATCATTCCAATTTCAATTTTTGGCTTTAATTCGAAGCTTCTGCAGTGTTGCCGTTGGGGCGCATGAACACTAATAACACCATTGTTGACCAAGGAAGCTTTCTCCATCCACACATCTCCTCACAATTATGATCAAGGGCACCATTTTGTTATAATTTTTAAAAATGTGGTATGTTTTGTTACAAATGGTAGATGAGATGACTTTTTGTTACAACGTCTAACGTTGAGTACCTCATGTGAGAAAATGTCTTTTTAAGAGCTTGTTTGGAAACATCGTTTATGATTAATGTTAGCATTTAAGATAAATTATTAACGTTACAGATTTCATTTGAAAATACTAACGTTAAATATTTTCTTCGTCCTTTAAAATCATTCCTGTTTGAAAAAAGGCACGACCTTAAAATGAGTAATTTTGGTATTATTTTCTAATTATGACTCATCTATACTACGCATCTCATCCTACACATTTATAAAGTAAAGGCAAAATTAGAAAATAACACCAAAATTACTCATTTTAAGGGTGTGCCTTTTTTCAAACAGAAATGGTTTATCTTTTATGGGATGGAGGGAATATAATCGTTTTAAAAAAACTAATGATATTGCCAAACAAGATTTAAGTCTCCCACGCCAATAAAATAAAGAATTATTATATAATTGGTCATTTACAACGGGAGAATTTTCATATTTAGTCCTCTAAATTATATATTACATCATTAGTCCTTTTTTAGGAGTGCCTTTCACAAATAGTTTTTTTAATCTTCTGCCATGTTAGTGTTAATTTCAATGCTAAAATTATAATTTGACATCAATTTTATGTTCAGTGACGTATTCTTATATTGCTTTGACGGATAACACAAAAATAGTGACTCTGATTGTGGGTTAGGATATGACAAAAGACTGCATCTGTAGACTATATATGGTTGTATTAGAAATCGACTTTAATTCATAAACGACGCATTAGGAGCATCCTTTGTATTGCGTATGACAAGAAAAATATATTATCATTGTAAAATTACACGTTTAACCCTCAAATTTGTTAGAGTATCCCACATCGGAAATTGAAGAGAAAATAAACCGGTATATAAGCCCTTGAGTTGAACTAACTAATCGATTGGATTCAATCTTTTAAATGTGGTTCAACCCAAGTGTCTTATAGCCCAATCCAGTTGTCTCTACCCAATCCTAAATTCTATCAAAATTAACACCAACATTATAGTAGATAACAAAAGACTATTTGTAGAAAGATACAATAAAAGAAAGACCACCGGAATAAGATTGATAATAAAGAACAAAATATAGAAACTCTCATGTTATAAAAGACAAATGATAGAATTTACTTTGAAATAAATTTACAAATTTTTTTTTTTTTGAGTTGTTATTAACCAAAACAGTTCAAGTGGCCGCTCCTAGTTGCGTGCTCAGAGCCTCAGACCATCATCAAGTCCAGTCCAAACTCCGTATATGAATGTACCAGCACAAATAGTTGAGCCTTCTCTAATCTCAAACACAAAACAAAAAATAATTTGAAGAGTTGTTGACTTGACTTCAACCAACGCACATACAGAACAACAATCGAACAAACACATTCACGGAAGGATCTAAAGCCTAGCTAGAAAGAAAGTGTAAAAAGGTCTTACAATAGAATTGTAAGAAGAAGATAGAATTGCAGCAGGTTTTTGGGGTGAGGCTAAGAATTAGTGAAATAATAATGTGGCAGTCAATGGGGTATGAATTGAACACATGTACAATAAAAGTGGGCATAACGATACATAAATTAACGAGTAAAGTGCATTGTTTACCCCTGTAATCTTTAGAAATTGCATGTTTTACCTCTGAACTTTAAAAGTGCACCGATTACTCTCGAACTCTTCGAAAATTGCACGATTTACCCCTGCACACTAAAAAATGCACCAAATACCCTTGAACAAATTAAAACGTTGCATCGTTGGTCCTAAAGTATTAGATGGGGAGTGTGTTGCTTCCACGCACAAGAATTGTGAATATGATTCATTTGGCCCTTGTGAATTCTCCGAAGTACCTTTACCCAAAATTATCGTCTTTATTTAAATGTTCAGTAGTAAACAGTACAATTTTCAAAGAGTTCAGGGGTTTTTGGTACAATTTTTATTGGTCAGGGGTAAATCGTGCAATTTCTGAAGAATTCAGGAGTATTTGGTGCACTTTTCAATGTTTGGGGATAAACAATGCAATTTTCAAAGAATTCGAGGGTAAACAGTGCACTTAACTCATAAATTAACAAATAAATACACAAGTACATAAAATTGAGCCTTTCTCTTCTCTAATTTATCTCAAACGCAAAACAAAAAAAAAAATCTAATTGGGATGGTTTTACATCACTGAGCACCCAGCATCTTCATTATAATAATGGGGAACTGGGTATGGAGCGTAGAGTGTGCTGTTAGAAGGCGGTGGGTAATAGGTGAGAGGGTATTGGGTCTTTGGTGGCTCTTCCTTTGCGGCGGCGGCGGGTTTATTGCCCTTTGGGGGCTCATCCTTTTTCTCCACCACGGGCGCCACCGTGAGAAGATCGGCGTGGCCCAATTTCTTACGCAGCGTGGTGGCCAGCACCACCGCGTCGAACTCCCCCACCACCTCTATTTCCCCCTTCTCTACCTGTATTGACGCCGCAACAACTCCTACAGGGAACAAATATAAAAAAAAAATTGGTTCCAATTCTGCTTTTGGGATGTGATATTTAAAAAAAAAAAAAAAGTGTTTCTAGCAAGCTGGCTACGAACCTGGCTGGGCAACAGCAATCTTAAAAGCCTTGATGCGAGCCTTCTCATCCTTCAATATCACGCTAATCACTGCCTTTTGCTGCAAATAATAACCAAAAGAGAATTGATGAATCATTAGAGTGCATGTAAATCACTACAATTAAGTACCTTAAAGAACAGAACATATATATTATCAAGATCGATGGTGGCATGTAGATCATAATACCTTGCCCATTTTTTTGTTTATTTCTGTGTAATATAATCAGCCTGCAGTAGTGTTTGGGGCGGAAAAATTGTATATTGATGTTTGTGAGTCATTACACTAAACTGGTTGAGGTATATATATACAATCCATATGCATGGGAGCTTGCTAGGCAAGTACTCAGAAACAAATGTGGTACTAGCACTACGGCACCGCGTGTACCGAGTAATGACTTATCTTTCTCATATAGTAAAAGTCACAAATACTTCCTAGTAGTAACTAGGCCAATTTTTGAGGAGGGAGTACAAGTTAATGTCATTTCAAAGAAATTTAATTATGCAATATTACTTTTTTTAAAATATGAATTTTACCTTAATTAAATTTTTGGGGTTTATTGATTTTTTTTATTTGTTGGGTTTTATGTAATACTTCCCCCGTTCCATAAAACTTTTCATCTTTCGTTTCTTTCCAAATCCTTAAACACTTCCACTTTCTATTAAAAATCCACTTTTACCTCTACTTTTTCATACCCTACTTATCACATAATACTTTCTCACTAATAACCAAACTATCACATCTTACTTTTACCCATCATATCATGGGCAAAATTGAAAAGTCAAACAAAATTACACTTTTCTTATTTTGGCCCAAAGTCAAAATAGGAATGATTTTAAAGAACGAAGGGAGTATTATTTTCGTTTTACACTTATTTTTATTTTGAAAGAAATTTGACATTTATAAAAGAAATATTTGCACTAAATAGCACTAAAACTTAAGTCATTTCTCTAAATAGCATTTAGATTATTTTATTCCTTAAATAACACTTAATAATGTCTATAATGACCAGTGATGGCAAACATTTACGTGAATAATGACTAATGTATAATGACTAAAAGTGCTACATTGGGAAAAAACACGCACGTAGTGCTATTTAGAGAAAGTCATTACGTTTTAGCGCTATTTAGGCAAATTTCTCTTTATAAAATACACTATAACTTTTTTTGGTGAAAGAGAGAGAGAGATTGGCTTGTGTGGGTAAAACCATAGGATGAGGTAAAAGGCTAATGTTGTCATTCGCTTTAAGGGTTTAGAAAAGTTGAGCCCCACTATAAACTCTTGGAGCGCACCAGTGAAATTTGCATTAAATAGGACTAAAACATAATGATTTTTCTAATGTAGTACTTAAACTTTTTTATTTCTTAAATAGAACTTAATAATGACCTAGTGGGAGGAATAATGTACAGTAATGTTAGACATTTACTTGAATAATGACTACATGATAATGACCAAAAGTCCTACATTTGAAAATAAAGACATATGGTCCTATATTGAAAAAGTCATTATGTTTTAGTCTTATTTAGGTAAATTTCTAATATCAATTCCTGTATAAAAATGCTTATTTTTCTTAAATGTAAGTCAATGATGGACTTTACGTCCACCATAGAATTTACCATGGTGGTTCAAAGGGTCTAGTAGCACTTAGTCACGTCGTAGAATCCCAAAATTACAAAAATTTATGTAAAATCTGTTCCATTTTGACATGAATCGGAGCTTCACATTGAAGAGGGTTTCCACATTAATATATGTGTCATTTACATCTTCTTCATATTTGGTTGTGGTTGCTTGATGTGTTGCTGATTTTTTTGGTTGGTGAATATCTTGGTATACTCTTTGTGAGAATTGGGTCAAGTGATTTTGGTTGTTTGTCTTGAAGTTGATTCTTGTACGTGTCCTATTCTACTTGTCACTTCTCCCCTAGCTACATCTGGTATGAGAACGTTTGTTTAAACCGTAGATATGAAGTCTGAAAATAATTCTATAGTTAAATTGATATCAATGGCATCCTATGATGGAAGATTTGTTATATTGTAAAGATTTGTTTGACCCAATTGACATGGATAAAACCAAGAAAGAGCCCACTAAACCAAAGAAGATGACAGATAAAGAATGGGAAAAGTTGAAGAGAAAGACCATGGGGATTATTAGACAATGGAATGATATTAGCATATTCAACCATGTGTGTCAAGAGACTGAGCCACTCGAGTTGTGGAGAAAATTGGAGAGTCTTTATGAGAGGAAGACTGCTCATAACAAGGCCTCATTGATTAAGAGGCTTGTTAGTCTAAAGTTGAAGCCAGAGAAGTCTATTTCTGATTATTTTAGTAATTTTCTAGATATTATTAACAAGTTGATTATGATAAAAATTATTTTTGATGATTAGTTGCGGGTTTTATTGCTATTAACAAATTTATAAAATTATATTTATAGTTTTTAATATTTTATTATCATCCTATAGAATTTAAAATAATTTTTCATAATTAATGTATTTTTATTTCAAAAATGGACTAATTGAGAAAACACCGAGTTAAAAAGTACATAAAAAAGTAGGATAATGTTTAACGTTTTTTTAACGGCCATTAGTCGGGAGGATTGAACTGAATATTATTCCGAATTAATGAGTATCATTACAGGAAATAGTTCATTTTTAGAACTAATTTTGAAAAACATAATTATTGGAGAATTTATTCCTTTTTTTTCATTTATTCTTTTTTCTTACTATTGAAGTTGAAAGAGTCAATGCTTACACAAAAGAGTTCAGTGTTTGGTTTTCATACTTTTCCTAATGTTACGCTTTGGGTGCAACAAATCAAAACATTTTTCCAGAGCCCGTCCAGAGCGGCATCTCAGAACGGTGAACCCAATCTAATCTCTCTTTCACCGTTCAATCCCCACTCTCATCTCCGACCAATCCTTCGGCGAAACCTCCTGTGAGACTCACAAACCCTAAATTTTTCACCTGCCATAGAAATCGCCATTGTTGCATTGCGATCTTTATACATTTGAGAATTATTTTTTTTATACTCTTTGCCATATTCGCATGCTGAATCCTTCGGAAATATAGTTGTTGGGGAGTTCCTTCTTGATTTCTAATATTGGGGTTTTAAAGACTTTTTGGGCCCGGTAAATGGAGGTCAATTCCAAAGAAATATTTTTTCTGTTTACCCATATGTTGGGACCTATTTTCATTTTTCAGTATCTCATTTTAGCATCGTATCACTTAGGCAGTGTTACGCTTTTTTTAAAAAATTAAATCTGGATTGGTTTTATTTCTATATTGAATGAGAAATGTGCAACTTATGATTTTTTTCGAAAGTTTTTATGCTGTTATGTTTTAGCTGCTTGATCCTATCAGATCAGTTTGATAATTCTGCATATAACAACAAAAACTATTTATCACTCTGTATTATTATAATTTTAAATGGATGTCAATGTATTCTTCAATTACATCTTTACAAGTTTGAAGCTCGTCGTATTTCCTGACATTATAGTTCAGTTACAAAATTTGCAGTCATTCATGAACACAAACATAATATCCCGCGTGATTCCCGTAGTAACTTTGAAACATGATTTGTTAGAATGAATTCTAAAACACATTGCTTATCAGTTTGGTTCATAGTTTGCTGGTTTTAGGTGATTCCCTAAACAAAGAATTTAAGAAATCACTTGAAGATATTGTGAAGCAAGTGCTGTATATAAGATAGAAGCTCACTGAGTGATGCATAAATGTTGCGGTCTTACATGTGACTTAACCTCAGGTACTCAGGCTTGCTTGTTTTAGCAGAGGATGCTATATGTGCTCCTAGAGCTGATCAAAAAATTTGTTTCAGCGTAGTGTGCGGCCTTTAAGTTAGGCAGCATTTATCACAATGGGAACCCCTTACCGCAGGTTACTTAGACATACCCCCTTTTTCCATTATTATTTGGCTAAATCCACTAAAAATTTATGCAGTATATCTTTAGATGTATTTCTACCCAACATTAGTTCTACCTGTTGCTTTGAAACCGTTATCACGCGTAGTCTTACCTCTTGTTTTTTGTTCCTTCCAATTGCAGTGTTGCTTTTAGAAAATCAAATGATAGTGCCAGGCTTATTATAACGACAGTAATGGGCATGGTGTTTGGATACTTTATAGGCATTTCATTTCCATTGCTTTCTTTAGCCAAGGTACGTTACAAAGTTCATGGAAATGCATGTTCTGAATGGTAGAGTAATGCATTTTTGTCATCCACTTTATGCTTGATGATATTATGCAGATTAACTTACCTTCAAGCCTTATATCATCTCTTGATGTAGCCTTTGGTGAGGACCATCAAAGATTTACAGATCGTAGTTTTCCTGAAAATCTTGGTTCGGGTAGCACTCCAACAACACCCAAGGTACTTTGTCATTTTGTCCTAACAATAACATTATTTGGATTTTAACGATTGTCATTCCCTGCCTTTAATCTATTCATGTGTCTGTTAGTATGAAAAGTATTGTGTCCTACATTTTTTATTGTGGCTCCTGTCATGTTTTATACATTAGATTTTTTAAGATGTAATTCTAGCCTCTAGGAGATAAGAACTAGCTCGCTGGAAGTTTTGTCGTCATCGCACATGGCAACCGAAAATGTAACTCTAGTCTCCAGTTACTGTATGCTCATAACGTTTGAAGCCTCGATGCTGACCAAAAATGAGAACTGTTTATATTTTCCCAAATTATATTGACAATATTTCTTCTGTTGATAATGTGCCTGATAATTGTAAATCCAATAACATTGAGTTCTTTTTATGTCAATACACGCAGGGAAATGCCACTATTCAGCCCTACATCTTTCCCATTCTTCACACTCATTCCATATTCTATGCTTCTTTTTCCCTAGCTTCTTGTCATAATTGGTCTCCGCCATTTCTTCCTTTTCTCCTTTTTATACCTTCTTTAAACAAACTCTTAGGAATTATGATTGTATACAAATTGTTCGGTTGAATAAAATTTGGTTTAAAAATTGATTTTTTGTTTGGCACAATGCCACAATGGTCTTTTAGACATGGGAGGTGTTAATCACACCCCTCTATAGCACTAGATCCACCCCATTTTATATACATTTTTTAACTAAATATTAAAAAATTATACCCTTGAAATTTAAGAATATTTATACTCCAGAATATTCTAAGGGACAAATTTTCGTAGAGGTCCCTATACTATCCAAAAATATTCAAATAAGTCTTTGTACTTAAAATGATTTAGTCCTTGTACTATTCTTTTTTGTTCAATCAAGTCATCTTCACCTTTTTACTAATCTATTGCCCCGAACTTTTAGGATGAAGTCTAATTTTTTTATAGATGACATGGAAATGTTGTCTTGGCATACTTATTCACATGTTTTAATCTATTTTTAGTCATTATTAATTAGACAATTTTATCCCTATATTTTTTCATAAAAGAAAATAAATAAACAAATGTATATTGTAAGAGTTCGAGGCAGTAGATAAGAAAAAAAGTGAAGAGGACTTGATTGAACAAAAAAGAATAATATTGGGACTAAATGGCTTCAATTTTAAGTACAAGAACTAATTAGAACATTTTTAGATATTGCAAAGCTTCTCCGGTACTTTGTCAATATTCTATGTAATTCGGCTGAATTTAGTGTAAAACATGGTGTCAAAATACTAGGGGTATTCAATGTCCACTACCGGGGTGGGTTTATAAGATTTTTAGAGAGCGGCGAATTAGCCGGTGGAGTGGATATAGTTAAATGGTGGGATGTGGCTTTCACCTCCCTTTAGACATACAAAGAAATATATTTCTCATTCCCTTCAGCAACCTCATTTTATCTCGCTACTCTCTAGCTTCAAACCCAGAGACTCCCTTCATTCCATGAAAAACTTTCCGCTTTCTATTTCTGTCTTGTCAAAATAAACTCCCACTTTTCTCATTTTCTTTAAAGGGATGGAATATGCAGCTCACAACATTTCTCTCTTCTAAACAAATTCTAACCACACGTTTGAATTACAGAATAGTTTTTGTTTACTCTGTATTTTGGTAATTTGTAGGCGTGAGAACTAGATCTATTTTGATGTATTTTTCAGAGCACTCATATTTTGCTAATAACTTTTTTGATTTCCAGATCTATGTTCCCTCCAATCCTCGTGGTGCAGAATCATTGCCACCAGGAATTGTAGTTTCAGAATCTGATTTTTATCTTCGTAGATTATGGGGTGAACCAAGTGAGGTATACTAATAATATAACATTTGTTTTCATTTTATATGTCATTTGGTGTATTTAATATTTTTATGCTTGTGATTTTTTTAATTCGCTCTGATAGGGCTTCATTGTAGTATGTTCTTGTTGATAGTTTCAGAGCTCATTCATATATTTAGTTCTTGCAAACCATAACTTTGCTTGGTTCTTTTTTCTGTCTTAGCTGGATTGACAGTTTGACACATGCTAGATTAAAGCTCTACTAGTCTACTACGAGTCTGCAACTTTGGAACTTGAAATAAAAACTGTCTCAGATTGTCCTCTCAACACGCACTAGATTACAATAATGTGACTTATCTTCTATACTTTGTTTTAAAGTATTGAGTAAAAAGTATGCATATAGCATTATGAGTACACTTCATAGCAGTCATTTCCCATTCCATTTATTTATGTGCACTTATTCCTTTATCTTTTAGCACTTCCTTTCAGCATTTCAAAATTTGAAATTTTCAGGATCTGAAAAGGAAGCCCAAGTACCTAGTAACCTTTACAGTTGGTTTGGACCAAAAGAACAATATCAATGCAGCTGTTAAGAAGGTTATTTAAATCTATCTAGAATTAAATAGCAAATTTGATTCATAAATCATAATACACGGCATATTATGGATTGCATGCACTGAGTTTTATTATGTAATGCCATTTTTAGTTCTCAGAAGATTTTCAAATTATGCTTTTCCATTATGATGGCCGGACAACAGAATGGGATCAGTTTGAGTGGTCAAAGCGTGCAATTCATGTCAGTGTTAGAAAGCAGACCAAATGGTAAGGCATAGGATTTTTTATTTGGTTGATTGTTGGAAGTCTAAATGGATCTGGATGTGTTGTGTCTGAATTTGCAAAATAAGTATGTGATTAAGGTATTATTCATGGAATATGTGTAGAAGAGTATGTAAAAGATAAATGGCAATTATGTCGATCATTTCTTGGCCAGTCAAACTATATGATGTAGTAAAATACTAAGTTTCCACCTTTCCCTAGATAGAATTATGAGACTTTTTTCTCTTCCAAATTCCAATACAGTGCCAAGTTATTAAATCAGAAAGTACTCTGCAGGTCCTTGCTACTCGGACCTAGGGCTCATTGAGTAGCTGCCCTCCCTAGTCGACATGATTTACGCAACTGAGTTACTTGCCAGTTACTCAACAATTTTCTTGATTCGTTTTCTCACTTTACTCACCTCATTAACCAAGGTTCAGAAAAGCTAAAACGTGTTTTGAGGCGTTCTTTTTTAACCTCAGAAGCATGTATGCTTCTTGGGCTAACCCGTAAAATACGCAATATTGATACAAGAGTGTGAACATCTCACAAATAAAATTCTTAAATAAATTTCTTAGTAGTTCATAAAACAAGTTAACAACATTTAAATTAAGATGAAAAATTGTGGTAGCTACCTCTAAAAAGCTTCAGTTTCTGTAGAAAAGAAAGCAAACTAATAGAACCGTATTGAAGAATTTTTTTTGAATAAAGAACAAAAGAAAGCGCTTGAGACCTTGAGTAGAAAGTAAAAGTCTGAACTTCTAGGGTTTCTGTTGGGTTAAGTTTTCCCTCCCTTAAAAATCCAACTAACACCATCCTAATCCTTCTAGCGAATAAGATGTCTTATTAAGCTAAACTAAGGTATAAAAAAACTACTCCCTCAATCTCAAAATATACAACACACTTTTATTTTTTGTTCGTACCAAAATGAAAGTCCCTTTCATTTTTGATAAGTATATGGCCATCATTATTTTTCTCTCTTTCACTAACCACACACTCTTTTTGCTTTTCAACACCTAAACTCCATGTTCAGTTAAAGTGGACTTTTAGTTTGGGATGGAGTTATTTTTCTTGTAAGAAAGTTCGTCACTGCATAGTATTAGAGGCATAAGCCTCATGAGGTGTATACTTTAAGGTGTAAGCTTCAAGGCAATAATCTATAACCTTCACTCAAGGCTTGTTTCTCAGTTGAGCAACTCAGTTGGTGTTAAAATGTGTTGAGTTCAGGAACCATGACAAAGGTGGAAGAAGTTATCAAAAGAAGTTTAGTGAGAGGGAGATAGTGTTGATATTGAACCAATAGATTATGAATTTAGTTTTTTTAAGTTAAATATAACAACAACCCAATATAATCCCTACTCCGTTGGGGACTGGGGGTCATGATGTTCCACTTGTAAAAGAGTTTAAGATTTAAGAACTAAAGATTGAGTGCGAGAGTGAAGTGCAATTAGATACTTACTTCTTTTTTTGTTGGGGGATATTAAAGGGGAAGGATATCATTTATTTTTTTAATTTATTCTAACATTAATGATTCCTCTTATGAAGGCTGCAATAAGAAGGGCATATAGTGTAAAACATAGCCACTGTTTTTTTGCATAATTTGTTAATGTCACTTGATTTCATTAAGGTGCTGATGATAAATGATTCTTACACTAGATGGATAAAAAGGAAGTGAACATGAAAAATTATAAAGGAATACCTTATTTAACCAAGTATAGTTATTACCTAAATGCCCTCCGTCACACAGATTTTCCCACTTTTCTATTTCTCTGTCCCAAAATAATTCTCCCACTTTTTCCCTTACCCTTTTTGGAAAAGAATATTTGGCTCACAATATTTTTCTCTTCTAAACAAATTCTAACCACACACTTTTCACTTTTCATCACCTTTTTTTATCTCCGTGGAGTCAAAGTGGAAATTTTTTAGTCACCCATGCCACCCCAAAATGATCCCCCAACCAAATAAATTCTTGAGCTTTGATTTGGATCTTCCTTAAATGGTCTATGAATCCAGTAGTGGTTGTGGATTATTGTTTTTGCTTCATATAATATTGTACTTCCTCCATCTCTAAAAAACCTCACCCTTTTTTTTGGGCTGTCTCACTATAAACCTCACCTTTCCATATTTGGTTAATAAATGAGTCAGAAATCCAAATCCACTTGTTTCATTAAAGAAGAGTACACTATCCTTTTCGGGATGTCCCAAAATAAGTTTATACTTACTTTTCTATGAAGGAAAACAATATGTGGCACACAACATTTTTTTCTCTTCTAAACAATTTCCAACAACTCACTTTTTACTTTCAAGCAATTTTAATAAAAAGTTAAACTCAGTGAAGTCAAATTGTAAACTTCAGATTTACGGGGCCAAGTGATATCCAATACTCATTAATAATCAGTCCTTAATCCTAATAGTTACTTGGTGTTTGATCGAGTAGCCACTGAGTAATGCAACAACAACTTAACTACATTGAGAGCAGAACACAATGCAATTAAACATTTACAACCAAGTGGTGCACCATTGTACTCTGCAATCTTCTAAACATCAGTAGTGGTCAACAATCACTGATTACAATTCTGCTAAATAAATTCAGATTAAATATCTTCTGCACAAAGGGACTAGAATACCCCAGAGCCCACACAGGTTTGCTCCTGATGGGGTTGAATGCTGATCTGTGGTGATAATGGGCCTTACTAATAGTACCTGGGTTAAATATGTACAGTTGTTTTTCAGGAGCTTCATAATCTTCACACTTCTTGCATTTCCTTGTTATATATGGACAATTTTGTCTTTCAGCTATTTCATGATCTTTATGCTCTTTATGTTCCCCTATATGATCTTCACACACTTCATGTTTCCATATATAATCAGCACACATTTCATTTTTCCATGTATAATCGTCACACATTTCATGTTTCCTATACTGTCCACACATTCCATCTTTCCCTTCACACTCTTGGCGCATATCAGGTTTTCTTTGTAATATTCACACTTCATGTTTTTCTATTATTAGGTGGTATGCGAAGCGGTTTTTACACCCAGATGTTGTAGCTGCTTATGATTACATATTTATTTGGGACGAAGATCTTGGAGTAGAACACTTCAATGCACACAAGTAAGTTCCAATAATTGGTTTTTGGTTCTGTTTTTTGCTTTTATTTGTGTGTTTGGGGGGGGGGCATTGGGGTTGAGAAGCTATTATTTTTTCTTCTGACTAAATCTATCCTAAAAAAATCCAGGTATATTCAACTAGTGAAGAAACATGGTCTGGAGATATCTCAGCCTGGTTTGGAGCCAAACAATGGATTGACATGGCAAATGACAAAAAGAAGGGGAGACAAAGAAGTTCACAAGTAGACCTTTTGTATTCCACTCCCCCTTTCAATGAATGATAAGATGGCTACATTTTTTTTCAATCTTTAAAATTTTTTTCTGGATGGATGAACAGGGATACAGATGAGAAACCGGGATGGTGCAGTGATCCACATTTGCCTCCCTGTGCAGCGTATTTTATGTCCCTCATATGATACTTTCAATATACTTATTGATAGCATTTTAGTTGTATTTAATGTATTTTTTTTCGTTTCCAGTTTTGTAGAAATCATGGCTCCTGTGTTCTCCCGAGAAGCATGGCGGTGTGTTTGGCATATGATTCAGGTATTAGATAATATTTGATATTTTTTGGCTGCTTTACTGATTACCATTGGTGGTGTCAAGTTAATGCAATGATTTTTGCATGGTAAATTGTGCAACTGTTTAATTATTCTCTTTATAGAATGATCTGGTTCATGGATGGGGATTGGATTTCGCTCTCAGAAGATGTGTAGAGGTATGAATTTCTGTGTTGAACCTCCCTGATTGCATGAATAGGGGTTTGGATTTACTTTTCCTTATTTATGTTACACTTAAGATGTATAAGAAATGATATACTTCATCCGTCAGAGTCCTATTTCTCAACTTATTTGTCTGAGTTGTCCCTTAATAAGAGTTATTCATTAGTTGGTTAAAAATATAGGTATATTTAGTGCATTCAAAGAGTTGTTCCTTACTAGTTACTAAAAATATAAAAGTTGAATATTCATCGCATTGGAGTCCTTTTTATGGGATGGAGGGAGTATTATACTTCATGCATTTAAAATTTGTGTGAATGTATGAAGCACCCTTAAAAATACTATCTGAAACCTAATATATATTTTTGGTGTACACAGCCTGCTCATGAAAAGATTGGTGTAGTTGATTCACAATGGATTATTCATCAAGTTATCCCTTCGCTAGGGAATCAGGTTGAGTTATAATTAATTTCTGACTCTGTATTTTCCCTTGCATCCATGATTGAACAAGTTCTGCAAATCTTGATTTGTAAAAAATAAAATCTTCTACTTTCTTTTGCATTTGATGTGCTAAATTCACAAGCAGGAAGTCAGGGGCCCTGGGGGACGGTCTCTGTAGTTACAGACTTGAAGCCTACAGAGCTTCACAAAATAGGGATTTAATAAACTTAATTTGTGTCTCGTTTGTTCCAGTCTCTAATAAATTCACCTCTTCATTTGCATCTATTTTTTGTTGCATCTATCCTGGAAATATGCTAGGGAGAGGGGAAAAGAAGAAAAAGCTAAATCATTTTAGTAAGCTCTACCCTGTGCAATGCAAAAGAAAATGAGACATGGTTTTTAAAAATAGATTTATGCTATATATTTATATTTCTTAATATTTATATAACATAATTAAACTTATAAAATGAGTTTGCACTACTATTATTTAGAAGAAATGGATTGAGTTTGAGTCTGTCTGTTGTACCCCCCCCCTCCCCTCCTCCACCACCAAAGTTCTCTTTTCTCTCTGTTTCCTTTCTTTTTAATATCTCGTCAGTATTTTCTTGGTTCCAACGGACCCTTACTGCTGTGTTGATGCAATATGCAGGGTCGGTCTGAAGATGGTAAAGCTCCGTGGCAAGGGGTATGTTTATATTCTTTCCTTTCCTTCATCTGTTGCCTTGGTGCCAAACTCCAACATTTCTCTCTGTTCAGTGGTATTTTTTTTAGAACAGATTAATCAGGTTGCATGTTAAGGTTAAGTTTGCTCCAGTTCTAGCCTGTTCAAAAATTTTCCTGAAATTAAAAGATAATAGTTTCACAATGATTTATGAAACCTGGTTCTGCTTGGTGGACTGCAATAGCATTTGGAGCCTGTTTGGTCATGCCTAAAATCGCTGAATTTGAATTTCGGTGAAATTGTTTGTTTAAATGGATGAATCTGCGGAAAACACAGAAAATCATTTCTAAAACTTAAAAATTTTCAGTTAAAATTTAAAAATTACACACATTTGTATGGGCGTGTTTCACTTTGCAGGTAAGAGAGAGATGCAGAGGGGAATGGGCAATGTTCCAAGACCGCTTGGCCAATGCCGATAAACAATATTTTGCACAACTCGGACGCAGTTAAAGAAGAAAACACTCAATAAAAACATTTCCTCTTTTTTTGGCTGGTTGGAATCTGTACATGGAACTCCGGTTTGGTTTTCCTTGGAGTTACCGCCAGGCTCTCTCGTGTTAGTAGAGACTAGAGAGAGTAGGCAAACATGGCTCATGCATATTTCTAGTGAGGAGCAGTGAAAGAAGCTGGAAAACAATATATCATTGTGCATAGCTACCCCAAATTTTAAACATTTATTTATAGTCAATTGATGATTTTTGTTGGTACTCTATGTTACTACTCCTTCCGTCCAATTTTAAATCGTCTGTTTGCCTTTTTTCTTCGTCCCAAAATAAGTTGCCTGTTAGTTGTTATCGTAAACTATTAAAAATAAAATACCTAAACTACCCCTAAAATAAGTCACTCTTCTTCACTTTATCTTCTAATTCATCGTCACCCCTCATAAAATATAATGACAATTTTGGAAAATTAACTTTATTTTTTCTTTTCCTTAAATATGTCTAAAAGTCAAAACGTGCAATTTAAAACGGGATGGAGGGAGTACAATTTTTCTATGGTGTGTATTCATATAGTCTCATTGAGATCTTGAATGACTTTTAGATGGCAATAGAGTTTAGTCAAAGTGTTTTGCTTTTTTGTCAATAATTATTTTTTGAAAAAATGAAGACGTGGTTCACAATTTTTTTATCACAAAGAAATTTGAATCATATTTTTTACTTGTCAACACGTGATTTTACATTATTACTCTAAGGGTCAGTGTGGACACAGAGATTCTATATAATTGAATTCAATGTTATAGAATTCTCCAATTCCAATTCTTTTTTTGCACGATCAATTCTAAATATACATATTTTTGTGTTATTAAACAGTAGGATTGAAATTAAAATTTCCAATTCTAACTCCTTGGCTTGAATTCCGTGTACCAAACAGGGTCTAAGATTCATGAAGTGAAACTATTCTTTCTAAAATTTTTATATGTTTACGGTGGTATATCCCAGAATTGATATATGTTTATATCGTGTACTCATGATGAACCAATGGTTGGGCCAATGTATTGGGAGTTTTCTAGCTATGCTACATATTGCAATATAATGGTTTGTTTAGTGAGCGTAAAAGGTATAGAATATAGATTATAATGTTCTTTGATATCAGAACCTTTTTTTGTATTCAATGAGACAAAAAAACATTTTGATTTGGTATTTTTTGAATTTGAGATATATCAATATGGGAGTTTGTTAAGTCACCTATTTTTAGAAAAATAATAGTCACCTTTTCATTTTCTAATTTTTGTTTTAGGTCATTTTGATCAACATAACCATATTGTGGAAATATTTTCAGTTACCATTTCAGGTTTTTTTTACTTATAACTCCTATCGTCGATATATTATTAATGATGTTAATTTTTCTCTCTTCAAACGTTATCTTTATTTATTTATAATTTTTTCTTTTAATGTTGTATCCTAGTATCAAAATATTGTAACATCCTAATTAATTGCCGTAGGATTGAAGTGCTGAATTTATGATTTATTTATGAAAATCTCCTTTTCTGAGGAGTAGTTTCTTGCACTCTTTAATTTGTTGCATGACTACATAGTTTTAAACTTTCAATATCCCATTGACTTTTAGGAGGAAATGGGAAAGATAATTCATTTTTGGAAGGTGGTCATTATCCCAATGCTTTTGATTGTTTCTGGTATGTTTTTTGGTTTAACATATGATTTTTTTGGTACATGTTTTACATATAGAACGTGTAAAATTAGGTAAATTATGCAATATTAATATAATGTAGTTTCAGCCAAAAATATAATGTAGTATTTCCTAATTAAGATATTTCTTCATTTTTTATGTTGAGCATTACTCTATCCATCTTAATTTATCTTGTCTAGATTTTCTTGATCAAAATTTAGAAACTTATGGGGTAACTTTATTTTGTAGATCTAAAACATTGTCATAATGTAAACTTTGGTACTCGGTATTATTAAATTAATTTGCAAATGTAGTTTAAAGAACACATTTTCATTAAATTTATTTAAATACAAATATAGTTATTAATAATCACAATGTCGCGTTTAAGGCCATAGAAAGTGACAAGACTAGAAGAGTAAGAGAGAATATAGAAAATTACACAAACTTACAAAATGCCAACACTATAATCTTACAATTAGGTGTATTTTATAGAATAATAAAGGTGTTATTATCATGGTGCAATTCTTTAGGCACCATTGTCATTCTGAAACTGGTGCATTTGAAAATCCTACGATGTTATATTTGATCGCAATATAGTAACTATTTTTCTAAGCTCTAAACCTCACAAGCTCCCATCCCACCCCATTTGGTACTCAGTCCCTACCTTCTTAATCCTATTAGTCAAATATGCTTGGCATTTTGATCAAAATTCAACCAAATTTGAAGGGCGTGATTGGGGGCATGGAAAATGGAGTGCTTGCAAAGGTTAACAGAAATATATATTAACAACGTTGAGATTAAATGAAACACTATAGGGTGCTCAATAATGTGTCATAATATGACTCTCATGCTCAATGTTTAAAATGTATACGAATCAAGCCAACAGAGTTTTGGCTGAAGAACCATTTACCAAACAAGACCTTTATCTCATGTAAGTTCATGTAAGTACAATCTACCCTATGTCATATAACTCCAAAAATATAAAAAAAACTAAGAAAATAATAAAATTCATAATTTGAATTAAAACATACTCTATACATTAAATTATGATATTCAAATCTTTTATACCAAGATATAATTAAAAGTTACAATCAAGAGGTCTATGCTCTTCATTCAATTCTTTGATGTAATTACATTTGTTTTCTAAATTTAAAAACAAAAATTCAATAACAATATCTAATAAAATAACACCCAACAAGGCGTTGCCACCCTGTTGTTACATGTCATTATAGAGAGATTATAACTGGCAGGAAAAAATAATGTCACAAAGCGCACCTTATTAGTAAAAAATTACTTAATGTTTTAAAAAAATTAAAACTACTTGTACACAAAGAGTTGTACTCCAAGTTGTACACCATAGGTGTAAATTAACACTTTGATGGCTTACACTGACACAAAGTGGAAGTGCAATATTTTTCATTTTTTAGTCGCACTTGCAATTTGTGTTAGTGTGAACCTGTCGGTGCACCCCTGTGGTCTACACCCACCCCTGCGGTACACTCCTTGGGGTGCACGTAGCATGTTTGTATTCAAATATTCTCGTCGTCCTAAAAAAGCTCCTTGTTTGACTTGACACAAAAAAATGAAGAATGTATTATCGGAAGTCATGTAGAGAGAGAAAAAAATTATGAACCACTCAAAATTTAAAAAAAAATAGAAAGATAAGGTTTTTTTGGAACGTCGAAAGAGAAAATAAAAATCTTTTTTTAGAAAGGAGGGATATTATTTTTAAATGCAATTAAAATCTATGTGCTAAAAGGAATGTATACTTACCAGATTTTACAAGTGCAAAGGCAACATATAACAGAGAGGATCTGGAGGAGTGTGAAAACAGGGTCAAGAGTTGGGCATCTTCTTCCCAGGAGTTTGAAGCTTCTGAACATCAAAAGATATTAAAGGATTTCCTGTTCTTTCTTCATGTCCCCAGAACAGGGGGCAAAAATTACCACCATTGGTAATCTTTCATTCTCTCTTCCAGATTAATAACTCTCTTAAAACTTCTTATCGATCCGGTTGGTTCTTATTTGAATATATTTACATCTGATTTCTTCTCTATATACTTTGATTTACAGCATTTTGGAACAACTCTATGATACCTCTTCAAGGTGTCCACATTCCTATGATCGCTTAAGGTTTAATCCAAGGTAATTCTTGAATTGCTTAGATAATTTTCCATTGATTTCTCTATGTATAAAACTCAAATATGTTCTCTTGGTGATTTTAGTCTCATCGATCATTTTATGTAATTCGATTTACTAAGATCAGACGGAATTTTGATAAGCGTTGTTAACGAGTTGGGTGGTGGGGAACGCACACTCGTTCAATAATATTACAAGCTCTGTAGTGGGGTCCAAGGGGCGACAGCCATTGGCTGAGTCCTTTGGATTTTCATATAGGGGTCAAAATAAGGAAACATTCGAATGTAAGAATCCACGCATTCGAGTGTTAGTATTAATTCCATACACCCTTTGCGAATGGACACATTAGTTTGAATTTTAACTCTTAAACATTCGAATATTTCACGATAAGCAGTGATGGTTCACGCAGAAACCCGTTGAAACACAATATTTAACAATAGATGCTACATACGTTCGAATGTTCTGGCCGAATATTCAAATGTTTTGCGCAAAGTTGTGTTTTTTATTCAACAAACGCATCGGACCAGTTTGTGTTCAATATATATATGGAGTCCCAAGGTATGTTTGAGAGACGACGGAGCTTCCATACTCGTTCTAGAAATACTAACGTCTCAATCTGAGCAGATCATGCGATTGGTTTAGTATACCAAGTTTCTTCACATTCTTTCGTATACTGTTCCAACTATATTCTCCCCATTCACATATGCAGGAACCCAAGATGTAATTTGACAGTAACACATGATGACTACAGCTTGATGTCTAGACTACCAAAAGATAAAACCTCTGTGGTCACCATCATCCGGAACCCAATCGAACGCGTGATTAGCTCATATGAATTTTCTATTGAAGTTGCAGCCAGGTCTCTGCAGTTCAACAATTTAACAACTGCTATTCAAGTGGAAGACGATAAGCCCAACGTTACAGAGAGAGGAGTCACTCAAGATATCTGGCCATGGAGGTACTTAGTTCCATGGATGATGCACGATCTCTTCTCTCGAGTATGTCTAATTTTTTACTACTCTTATAGGTTAAGCATTTTTGTTAAAACATACAAAGAATAAGGGAATAATAATACTGAGGGGTTCTAAAGCCACTCACTTTAAACGGCTCCGGACGACACCGGCTCTAACTGAGACATCTACGATGTTTCGTTCACAAAACTGATGATTCTTACCCCTCCTAACCTACCCCGTAAACCCCCACCCTGACCTGAACTCACCCCATCAAATTTTTTGACACAAAAGAAAACTTAATTTGGGGGTGGGTTTAAGTTAGGTAAGGGTGGGTGTTAGATATTTTGGGTAACAGAGCATCGTAAATGCCCCAAAAAAGTTGTTGCATTGTATTGTCAACCAGAATCAGTGGCTCTAGAACCAATACAATAATAATAATTTCGTAAGTCTATGCTAGTATTTTGTCAATCTCCTAACACGTTCAATCGTTCATAAAAGGTGATGGGTACACTTGACTTTTTTTTCTTTAGAGAGATCAAAGAAAGCTTAAGGGTGAAAGTGTTATCATAAGTGATGATCCATACAACATGGAGGAAATTTTGATGCCTTTGCATCAGTTTATAAAGGAGCCTATCGCCTTGGATCTTGTCCACAACGGAGCCACATTTCAGGTACTTTATCTCGACTAATTCTCTTAGCTTAATTGTTATTTTGTGCACGGTTTTATATTTAGGTATCCTCTTAGGTTTGTAGATGAGACGATTCATATTGCGATTAATAGGTTGCAGGACTCACAAACAATTCATACTCGAAAATGTCACATCAAGTGCGCCATTGTGTGTTGAAGTACCCAAGTCTTGGCGAATATGTTCTTGAGGTTGCCAAGGTAATATTGGAGGACTTCATAAACAAACTTATTAATTACACTTATTGATCTCATTTGTTTTTCTTTTTCTTCTATTTATAATAAAATGGATGCTAGATATATTCATGTGAATCTTGCAGAGGAGGTTGGACAATATGTTGTATGTCGGGCTCACGGATAAGCACAAAGAGTCAGCTACTTTGTTTGCCAATGTCGTTGGTGATCAAGTCACATCGAAGTTGGCTCAATCACGATTTAGTAGAAATAGTTCGGCCATCCAACGTCCAGGTTAACTGTTTTGTCAATAACATAACATAGAAAATGTAGACAAGATTGTGTTTGTGCGCCCAGAAAAGATTTTTATACTCTAACACGTTATGATTTTCTTAATAAGGTAATCTGTTTTTTATTCCACAGAACATGCCTATGCATCAAAAAATTCTAGCTCATCAAAGGTATTATCTTTAATTTCTTGAATATTTTTCCTTCTTTCATATCAAAATGTGACAATCTTTTCTGTTTGAAAAAAAACCCACAGGCGATGGTTGAAAAACCATTTGAGAAACCATATGAGATGTGCATAAAAAAGTTACTTGCATCTCAAACACGCAGGCGTAGCTTGGCTATGATTTACATTACTCCCGCGAATTTCACAAAGGAGGTAATGCAAAATACTTTTAGCAGAACCATGAACTATGCGAGAAATCACTCTGATGATAAAATATTTGAAATTTAAAACAGACCCGTCAACGAATATCCAAGAGAATCATTGAGGAGATTACTGCCCTAAATAACCTTGATATTCAATTATATGAATATGCACAACTCATCTTTGAGAACCAAAAGCAAGCGAAGTCGCTGAAAGTGATGACTATAGTAAGTGACATGTTCGCCTATTTGTAACGGATATGTTACAAAAAAACATTGTAACATGTTAATCAAAAGTTTGTAATAATTTGACATTTTTGTAATGATCCATCCATTTATATGGCTCTTGTCAATTCATAATATTAAAACTAAAGGTATGTTTATATGTTGCAGGTCATAGGGGATGGAATGTTGAAGACATTGTATGTTGCCTCATGGAAACCTCTTCTATTTGCATTTCCCTTTCTCATTTTACTTCTCTTTATTTTCATATATGTAAAGGGTAGAGGGAGAAGATCAAAATCTAAGGTGTGAGTGCCACTGCAAAGAAATGATGGTAGCACACATTTGGAGTTTTGTGGAGATATTAAAAAACTATATATGTGATAAAATTGAAATAAAGACAATGACTAAATAATGTGACTTGCATTTTCTAGCGTATTGAGATAATGGATCGATTTGACAATAATTCGGCGTTTAGTTTTAAAATTCTAAAAAAACTATCTTACCATAGCATGTAACTTTAGTGTTTTTCATTTTCATCTAAATGACTAATTTTTTATTTCTATACAAATTGTTAAATAAAGAAGTTCAGATAACCATCCTAGCTAGATTGAAATGAAAATTTGTTTTTGGGATATATGGACTGCAAAATATAATAAGAATATTATTTAGTGACAACTCGAAAACAAAGATGAAACATTTAAAAAGTACAAAGGGGGTATGCATTTGTTTTTATTGTTTCGTATTTTAGTTTCATGTTTGACTCGACGGACTCTTAAGTTTTATTTTCTTTTTTAGAAACCCGTCCTTTACCATTTTGAAAACATTTTAGTGGGGCTCGCGATATCATTCTTAGAACTATTTGAGAATTTTCTTTTTTATTCGGTACAATGTTGATCCAGTTTGCAACAATATCAAAACCTTATTTTTGTCCAATCGAACTCTCTTTATGTCAAAATACATTAGCTAGTTACTAATCAGTAGTCACATGATTAAGCATATCTTGTTAAATAGAATTCGTTCATATGACATGAATCTCATTATAAGGTACAAGAAAATTTATTTCAATATTTCTTCGTTTATCTAATTTTTTAGGTGTATTTCAACTAAGAATTGGATATAAATTGTGAACCGCTAATAATAAATAAGCTAATCACCCATGTAAAATGTACACAATCTCATTTAGATTTTTCAAACCTCATTCACATAAATACTACTCCCTTCATCCGTCATAGATCTTTTTAGACACTATTCTAAAGTTCAAAATTAACACACTTTGTTTCTTTATTTTTACTACTCATTTCAAAAAATAATATAGTCCTGTCACTTCTAGTTTTATAAAATTTTTCATGTAATTTTTTAGTATATAAATTTTATTTTTAAATTATACCCCTATAATCAAATAAATTGAATATGGTATGTTTGAAACATGGATTTGGATTTCAAATTTGAATTTGGCTCAAATTCTATGTTTGGAAATTTAAAAATTTTAAATTTGGATTTGAGTCAAATTCTTCTCATTCATAACAAAGCTTCATTTGAAATCTATGCATCTCCACTTGTCATTTGAAATTTATAACTTTAAATTTTGGAATTGAAATGTATGAATAATTGAAATGAAATCCTAGTTCTCAAACACTACATGAAAGTAAAGTCGATAAAGTCTCGTAACGCGTAATGTGAAGATCTCAGATAGACGGAGAGAGCATTAGGTAGTGTTTGAGAACTAACATTATATTTCAATTCTAAATTTTAAATCCTTGAATTTCAAATGACAAGGAGAGTTATATGGATTTCAAATTGATCTTTGCTATCAACTAGAGAAATTTGAATCAATTTTTTTAGTTTCCTAAACGAGTTGAGCAAAATCTAGATTTGAAATTCAAATCCAAAGTCACCCCTTGCCCCCACCCCAGCCCCACCCTAATGTATCTTCCAAATGCGTAGATATTATGCATTGCATAATAACCACACATTTGGAGGGGGCTAAGGGTGGAGTTGGGGCCTAGGATGGGGACATGGGTGATGATTTGGGAGTTGGGTTGAGGGGTAGAAATTATTAATTTTATGAACGAAGCATCGCAAGTATTCCAAAAATAGCATCTTGACTCTAGTGTCATCGAAAGCATGTCCTTTCTCGCAATGTTATTAAATTCGGACCGGATCAGGCGGTCCGACCAATCAAACCGCAACCCAAACACACAACCGGTCTGGTCTAACCCCCAAAAACCCGGAAAAATAAAAAAAATCAGGTCGACCGGCAAAAACCCAGATTGACCCGGGACCCATCCTCCCCGCCGGGTCAATCTCCGGTCCGGGTTTAAAATAATTGCTTTTTCGAGGGATTCTAAGATTTTCATAATAGTAGGAGTGAATAATACTCCCTCCGTCCCCCATAGATCTTTCCAATAGTCCTTTTTCTTTGTCCACAATAGATCTTCTCATTTCATTTTTTAACAATTAAAATACCACAACTACCCTCACTTACTTTATTTATTACACCTCACCCACCTCATTTAATACACTCCACCCATTTTTCATTAAGGGTATTATGGTAAACTTTCACCTTTTTTCAACTTTCCTTAAAAACTACCAAAAGTCAAAATGAGAACATCTTAGGGGGACGGAGAGAGGAGGAATAGGGGGAAATAATTTTTGTACGGTGAACGTATTAAAAGATTCACACTAAATTCCAAAACGTACTATACAGGCACGTTAGACTGCGGGGTGCGAAATTAAAGTAGCGTAAAAAAATAGACTCCTTTTTCCTTTCCCAAACACATTACATTCATCCTCCCTTCCCTTCTCCTTTTTTTCTTCTTCTTCTTCACTCCCAAAACCAGAAAAAAAACATCCTGAAAAAAAAGCACAAATCTCTGTCTCAAGGCTTTGGGATTCTATAGGTAAGTGTAAACAATCGATTCCTTTGTTGAAATTCTACATTAATTTGTTCTAGTTCTGTCTGGTGTGATTTTGAAGCTTTTTTTCTTTGTTCCGTGTTTGGCTTATGCGAAATTGGTGTCAGATGTTTTGTTTTTTCAAATGTTCAAACATTTTGTTAATTCTCTGTCTTGTGAATTGCATTTGGATTGGAAGATGTTAAGAGCATAAGAACATTTCATTTTCAAGAACAAAGCTTAAAATCGGGAACCAAACAGGGCACCCAATTATCCAAACGTGATTTTCGGTGCAGTTTGAACCACCCGTTCCGGAAAATGGATTGGTCCCGAAACGACGTCGTACTGTATTAGGGAAAAACGGGCGTTTCAGAAATCCCACGTGCTTTAATCTCCTCCTTCCCTTTTAAGGATTGGGATTAATACTCCGCCCTATTCGCCAGACAAAAATTTTATTCCGTATTTGCTTTGGCATATCCAATTCAATCTCTAATTTTCCATTATTATTAATTAATTACGGAGTAATTACTTTGGTAATTTTTTTCCAATAATAATTCTCTTTTTTTTTGATAAAAAATAATTCTATTACAATTGTACGCAGTAATATCTGTTTATACGTACTTTCTCAATTTATTTATAATTCTGAGTTATCACATACATTGACGTTTGTAGCCCTAACCTCACTTTTGGAAGTGTCACATACGTATCATTATACAGCAGGGTCTTTGGCAATTGATTAGGTAATTAATTATCTCATTATAATTTATGTATTTATTTAGTTATTGCTCCGTATTATTATTATTATTACTACGAATCCCCTCTGTCCAAAAATAAAAGGTCAATTTAATATTTATATGGTAAAATTTTATCCACCTTCTTGAGTTATTTTTGTTACTCTTTTTATGAAGTGATATAATGATGTTGTCTCTTGCTTTATAAATCTTCTTTGGGGGTAGTTCCCGTGACATTAGCAATGTCATGGGATGGCCCAAGGGCCGTACGATGCTCTATTCTTAAAATTGACGGTTCCTATCCATCATAATTCTCGCTAAACCCCCCTCCGACTCTACCATGCCCTGAACCCACCGCCTCACCGCCTTCAATTGTATCCCCAAGTTTAATTGATTTTGGAGTCAAAATTTTAACTCCGAAGTCATTTAAACTTGGGGGATGCAATTGAAGGGGGTGGGGCCATGGGTTCAGGGCAGGCGGGCGGGGTGGGGGTTTAACGGGGGTTAGGAGGGGTAGTTACCGTCAATTTTACGAACGGAGCATCGTACCACCTCTGGTCATCCCATGACATTGTTTAGCAATGTCAAAGAACCAAGGTGATCTTTTTTATGTAACTTTTATATATATTCCGTATATTTTTTATGTATCTTTTTTAGAATTTAATTTATTTCAAAATTAGTGTAAAAATATAAAAATATATAAACTCCTCCTGTCCCAAAAATAGCTCTTAATTTGACTTGACACAAAGTTTAAGAAAATATAAATATACAGTTAAAAGTGATGCAAAGGAAAGAAAAAGATTGTGAGTCCCTCAAAGTTTTTCATAAAAGGAAAGAGAGAGCTATTTAGAAACATCCCGAAAAAGAAATAAGAAGTCTTTTTTTTTTTGGGATGGAGCTATTTATCAAAATTTTGGCTCCAAAATCAATTAAACTTGGGGATACAATTGAAGGGGGTGGGGCGGTGGGTTTGGGGTGGGGTAGGGAGAGGGGTTTACCGGGGCGGTAGTATGGGTAGGAACCGTCAATTTTACGTACACTGCCCTTGGGTCATCCCATGGCATTGCTAATGTCATGGGAATTGCCTCTAAAAAAGATTTATAAAGCAAGAGACAACATCATTATATTACTTTATCAAATGAGTAACAAAAATAATTCAGGTGAATAAAATTTTACCATGTAATTATTGAATTGGCCTTCTATTTTTTGGACGGAGGGGATTCGTAGTAATAATAATAATAATACGGAGTAATAAATAAATAAATAAAATTATAATAAGATAATTAATTACCTAATCAATTGCCAAAGACCTTGCTGTTTAATGACACCTATGTGACACTTCCAAAAGTGAGGTCAGGGCTACAATCGTCAATGGTGGTGATAACTCTGAATTGTAAATAAATTGAGAAAGTACGTATAAACAGATATTACTCCGTACAATTGTAATAGAATTATTATTGGAAATACAAATACCAAATTAATTACTTTGTAATTAATTAATAATAATGGAAAATTAGAGATTGAATTGGATATGGCAAGCAAATACCGAATAAAATCTTTGTCTGGCGAATAGCGCGGAGTATTAATCCCAATCCTTAAAAAGGAAGAAGAGATTAATGCACGTGGGATATTTGAAACAGACTTCTTATTTCTTTTTCGGGACGTTTCTAAATAGCTCTCTCTTTCCTTTTATGAAAAATTTTGAGACTCATAATATTTTTTTTTCCTCTATATCACTTTCAACTCTGTATTTTTATTTTTCTTAAACATTATGTCAAGTCAAACTAAGAGCTATTTTTGGGACAGGAGGAGTATATATTTTTTTATTTTTACACTAATTTTGAAATAAATTAAATTGTAAAAAATTTTCCGTACTTCCTTTTCTTTGTTTCCATACCAAAATTTTGTTTCACTTTTAAAGAACTATTTAACTCGCCTTATTCCTCCCTCTTTTAAACAAATTTAAATGGAAACATATTTAGAGTATTTAAATAAAAATATTTTTCAATTGTATAGACTAACTTTGAAAATATTAAAACTTAATAATGGGCATGTTTAGGAATAACGTTAGAGATTAGCATTACCGTTTTGAAAAAACTATCTACGGACAATGTTTAGCATTAACGTTTTCAAAATAATCTACACCCGTTTCTCAAACAGGCCCAATATCATTAGATAGGCTTATCAACCTCTTTATATGGACATACCTAAAAAAAAAGATCTTCTTACGGATAACGTTAGTAACCTATTTATACTAGGACTAGGATATATTCCTTTTCTTATCATTATCATGAATTCCCCATATATATTGGTTTCCATGTATTTGTGCTCCGTATCAATTAATAACGCCGACTATTATTCTCATTATTCAACTAAGGACCTTTTTTTTCAAAGATCTCATCTAAGGACCTTCATTAAGGTTAATTTATTAAATTTCTTTTTAAATTTTTTTTATTAAATTATTATATTTATGAGGTGGGTTTGTGGTCATAAACAAGATCTACAGCTTGATGATTAAACAGGACTTACAACTTGATGATCAGTATATGATGTGAAATAAGAACGTCTGGTGGCCTGGGATTCATAGTTTTTGTTGGTTTGGTTTTTATGCCCGAGTTGTGCTATTGTGGTCCTAAGGTTTACATGTGAAACGTGAACCTTCTCACATATTTTTTATGGGCTCATAATTGAATATTTTTCTTTCTACAAGGCCCACTACACATAATTATTTAATGCATTAAGATCCATATAATGAGCATGAACCTGAGGACCACGAAAGATTTGCCCTTATGCCCTAGTGTGTAGCGTGTGCTTGTGTAGTTTGGATCTAGTTTGTGTCGGTGTGCGTGCACGTGCTTCTTCTCTGTTTACTTGTACTCTGTTAGTACTTAGTACCATTGTGGTTTGTTTGTCCGTACTTTTGTATTTGAAGTAGATGTCTATTGGAAATAGTCTTATAGATGAAAACTAGGAACGGTATGATGCATTAAGTTTCATATTTAAGTGCCACAACAAAGCGAAAATCTCATAACAACAACAAGAACAGCAACTCGGTTGAATCCCACCAAGGTAGGGTCTATGGATGGTGTGTGTATGCAGACCTTACGTCCTTACCCCTACTCGAAAATCTAAAAAAAAATTGCAGTGGCATTCTTGTAAATACATAAAACTTTTCAGCCTTGAACAAGAATGTAGAATATACAAGAACAACAATAACAACAACAAACCCAGTAGAATCCCACAAAAAAATAGGGTATGTGGAGGGTGTGTGTCCGCAGAATCTCACAAGAAAGTAGAGCGTATGCTTAAATATGTTTATGTATGAAGGTACATTGTCATAACCTTAGTGGTGTTTTGAAATTTTGTTTTCAGGTGATGGGTATGGCTGAACAATCTGCACCAGTGGACCTTTCTTGGAACAGAGGAGATGTGTATGAAGAAGAAGATGGTGAGAATGTGATGGAACTGCTCAATATTCTCGGTGACGATTTCTATCCGGGAGGAAACGACTTTGTTGTTGACGATTTCGATGCTACGAAATTGGGACCCATCCCTTTCGACGATGCATTCGTTCCCTTTCCCCTTAACAGCACCATCCAAAATGATTCGTCGAATCCGCCATTCTTGCTCAAGTCTTCTTTCTCTGTAAGTCTCTATTGTGTCCTTAATTAGTACTACACATAAAAATGGCCTTTTGGGGTTAGGTTTTTCAAGTCCTTTTTCACAGTCCTCGCACTATTGGTCACTGTTTTTAAGGGCTGTGCATTGATTTTAGGGTGTATATGGACCTACAACCACAAGTTTGGGTTTGGCATGGTATCATAGCCTTGTCAACTTAGAGTCTAACCACCACCTAGTTTTAAAAAATTTGATGTCTACGTGCAAGGCTCGAAGCGACGACAAAACTATTGTATTCTCACGTGCACAATGTACCGTGAGTTTGAGCTTGTAGTTGACTTTGTTCCGTGAGAGTTCAATTGTTTTTGGGAGAAATAAGAGTAAATCATGCTTCATATACCAAAATAGGACTTTCGATATTTTTACACAAATATAATATACAGCGCCAAATAATGCCAACACATAATGACAAAAAACACCGTAAAATGTCAATATATAGTGCCAAAGTGTGACATTTTACATAGCCAACCCTCATATTTAGGGGATAAAAACACTGGAAGCTTTTTTTAACGCTAAGAACTCTATTATAATGTAGTATTTGTTCATACATTCTCAACCCATTAAACACGTAGAATGATTACCCCTCCGGGGATCGAACTTGTGACATCCTATATGATAGAGTCACTATCATACCGCTAAGGGCCGGCCCCAAAAAATGAAAAAATAAAATTGGCCCAGTCCAAAATTTACTTTTTGGGCCCTATTTTATTTTTTTAGAATATTTTTGCTTTAAAATTATTAACATGTTTAAAAATATGGGGCCCTAAAATTTTAGGGGCTCTGTGTGGTTGGCCACTTTGCACACCCTCCGAGCCACCCATATTTATTGCCGCTAGACCACAAGGTTTTTGGCAAAACATAGGAAGCCTTATTTTGGTATAAGTTCCATGTTTTAGTCCTATTTAGGCACCAACGCTAACAGATTTCTTATTGTTTTTCTTTATCCCCATTGTTGATTACTAATTTCAAAAGTGTTTTGGTTACTGTCAGCAAAAGCAGCAGCTGAATGAAGGTGCCCTTCTTCTTGGTCACAAGAATAAAAACTGTGAGGTTGTAATGTACCAGACACAGAGTCCAGTCTCTGTCCTTGACACTACTACTACTACTACTAGTGCCTCATCATCCTCCAGCTCGAGCGGAAAACCGGGCGGGCCCACAAATCCCGAACTCACCGTACCCGTGCGGCGACCCCGGTCCAAACGCACCCGGTCTTCGACCGTCAATCCATGGCTGCTCATACCTCCTCCTATAATCACAACTCCACACGTCGCCAAAAAGAAAATGAAGAGGATGCTGTCCCGAAAGCCCGGTGGGCCCGTCGGGCCCGGTGGCCCGTTTAAGAAGTGCTCGCATTGTGAGGCGACGGAGACACCGCAGTGGAGGGCGGGTCCGCTGGGCCCAAAAACACTGTGCAATGCGTGTGGGGTCCGGTACCGCTCCGGTCGTCTCTTCCCGGAGTACCGGCCCGCGGCTAGCCCGACGTTCGTCCCTTTGGTCCACTCCAACTCCCACAGAAAGGTGATAGAAATGAGAAGCAAGGTTCATGAACCGGAGCCGGTTCGTGATTTTCCGGCGTCGCCGTCGCCGGAATTCGTCCCCATGAGTGGCTACCCGTTTGATTGCATATACTGAGGGGGAGAAATTTTCAGTTTTTTTTTTTTGGATTTACAAAGTAATGCTTTGTTCATTTTGAACAATTTTATTTGTTATTGTTCTTGAGCAAGAAAAGAGGATATGATATGGTCCTCTGTTGTATTAGATTAATTAGATGAGAGTTTAGGCCTTTGATTGCATTTATTTTTTCAGTAATGATCTTTGAATTATTTTAATACATATTTTCTACCACTCCCTTTTATTTATTTATTTATTCAAATAATGTGAATAAAATTGATTATTAATCCTTATCAAATTAAGATTGTAAACGGATCAAATCGAATATTAATCCTTATCATATGTATTCAATTTGTGTACGGGTATTTGGATTAGTATTTGATCTACAACTCTTTTTGCAGTCGTATTTGATTCGTTTAAGAAATACTCTCTCAGTCCTACTATATTTGTCCATTTTTATTTTTGCACATTATCCAATACACTTCTTTAATCCATTTTATCTTGTAATTTGTATATTAAAAAATTATAGAAATTATATATTAATAATCTATATGTTAAGACAAATCAAACAAGATCACGCATGACTATATTTAGGCTTACACATTGAGAGAATTTGATGAGTCAAAGTGTTTAGATGAACAGTTTAAAAGTCAAAAGTGGACGAATATAACGGGACGGAAGTAGTAAGATGTACTGTATTAAATTTGATTAAAAATCTTCAAATTCAAAAAAAATATTGTTCTGAAACTATTTTTAAAAAAAATGATATTACAACTAAAAAAATTTTTTAGACAAGTGGCACTTCAAAACAAATTGAATTAAACAAAAATTTAACAGAATGCAAATCTTATTAAACTAACCCAAAACAATGTTGAACAAAACATATACCAACAACGAACTAGACGACCAAATTACTTATCAGCAAAACTAGATAAACCCTGCTTTCTTATCAAAGTATTGACATCAAAAATATAAATATAAAAATCACATATTAAAAAGTTACATTAAAAACTCCACAAGAGAAGAATTGACAAAAATATGTTATTGTATTAAATAACCAATAAAACATATAAAGAAATAAAAATTATTGAGAGATTAGAACAATAAAATGTGTAACCAAATTTTCTTATTATTTACTCCGTATTACTGTTCTCTTCAATTCTTATTACTTACAGAGTACTACTTTTTCTTATTAGAATCAGATCAGACTAGATCAAATTAAATCAGACCATATCAGAAACAATTTTAAATGTAAATCAGATCATATCAAGTCAAAATTTATTTTAATCACATGAGAAGAATTCATATTGCTTGAAGAGAACATGGCCTTAAAGTATTGGAACTCTTATGAAATCCAATAGTTAGGCCTTGCCCAAAGGTGAGTTGAACCAGACAATGCCCGTGAAGAATAATGCTGACGCCCTTTCTCTTTCTTTTCTTTCCACGCCCTTTTGGACATTTTCTAAGAAGCAATGGAAACTCACCCTACACGCAAAGCATGCCAAATATAGCAGCAGAGGTACATGAAATTATTGGGGGATTTGCTAGGTGTACCCAAGTGTATACTACCTTAATGAATGTATGTTTGTATCTGTGAGAAGATGGTATACACCACCTTGGGTTGGGGTGCACTTAGGTTTTTCTGGTATATCCATTCTCGATCATACTCCATATCTTTTTTTTTTTTGTTAAACATATAATTTTACCTCTAAAAGTTAACTTGTATCTTAATTCATTCTTTTCGGAGCATATTTTAGAAGTGAAATTGTTAATTTATAACTTTATCAATTGTGCACGATTGGTCCTTCAAGTTTTAAAAGTCCATAAATAGTCCTTCAACTTTATGAGTTATGCACGATTGGTCCTTCAAGTTTTAAAAGTGCATAAATAGTCCTTCAAGTACACGTCAACCCTCTATATGAGGTCCTTTTGACAATAAATGTTAAAAGCTAAATAAAATCCTAGCTCCATATAATACGGAGTAGTCGTACTTAGTGGAATTTACTCGTATTATATGAAACTAGTATTTCATTTAACTTTTAATATTTACTGTCAAAAGGACTTCATATGGAGGGCTGACGTGTACCTGAAGGATTACTTATAGACTTTTGAAACTTGAAGGACCAATGGTGCAGAACTCATAAAGTTGAAGGACTATTTATGGGCTTTTGAAACTTGAAGGACCAATCGTGCACAACTGATAAAGTTGAAGGACCAATAGTAAATTTTAGCCTAATAAATGAAATAGATTTAACCAAAATGAGTGTGTATAACAATACCCTCAAAAACAACTATCTGTGGTTCTTCCGAGGACTAAACGTAAAATATGTCATCCATCCCAAATTAACTTTATGCTTTGATTTTCATAGAATTCAAGAAAAAATAAAATTTCTTGTTGAGATTTATACCACCAGTAGATGAGGAGAAAAAAATAATGCTCCCTCCGTCCCTAAATAGATTACAATTTTTTTTTCTCTCTCCTCTCGATAACTTTTGTTTGTTTATGCGATTTCATCAAGTATTTGATAAAATAAAATATTTTTGTCACCTCTTGTTTTGTAGAACTTTTGACGTAGTTTTTTAATATGTAATTTTTATAGCTTATTGATATACCAATTTGTAAATAAAATAATTTCAAAAAGTAGGAAATTTTACTCCGTAACCCGCAATTTGTAATCAAATTGGGGACGGAGGGAGTATGAACAACTCACTACTCTCTTTAATATTTGCCTTAAACAGACAAATCAAATCATCATCAACATGTCGCACAGGCAGGATTAGTTACAGGTTGACATTTCAAGGATCCGGAGTTTATTTCAACAAATCAGATGCACCAGCTATAGTGCTACACATTGCATTTGCTGGAGTTCCAAGACAACGGGGGCGATTAAACGGGTTCTACGCAACAATATATACGTAAGATTAGGCAGAGACAAGTCGAAAAGGAAAGCATAGGACAAACAAGTAAGATTAGTCAATATGCAGATCTATAAGACCCGAATCATGTGTTCAAAGAGTTTGAAGTTCACCAATGAATCCTAATCATTTCCCAACATGAAACTCTACCCAAAAACCCAAGTTGTGACAAGTCTTAACTACTGCCTAAGTGCTCTAAGCCTCTAACCGCGATAGAATATGGATAGACGATACAGTTCCAATTCTTAACCAACAAGAAGATCCATGGGTTCTAAATCAGAACCAGCGTATAAAGTTCCTGTTCCATTTCTATCAATTTCGGGCATGTTCCACAACAACTTTGTCTTTTCATTTGAGTGTTATGAAATACTAGTAACAATCTAATGGCAATATTTAGCTTTAGCGCTTTGAGAGTCAGTCTGCACCATTAAAAAATTGTCTAAAATGCTAACTGAAAACGTTGTTTCCAAACAAAGAATCATCAAAGTTATATTCAATCCTACTGCAAAATGAGATCATAATCGAAGCCGAAAATTCTCAATCACACGGCGTCTACCAAGAGACAATAGAATTCATTCATGGCTGAATCACATTGTAAAGTACATAATTTGAACGGAACCAGATGGTGGAGTATATAGGTTTAACAGAAATCCAGAAAATCATGACAAACTCCATTGTTGAAGAAAAGGATTATCAGAGAATTATACAACCTACCTAACAAGGAGGCTATATTATGAACACATCCATCGGCATTAATAATTAGGTAGGGTTCAACAATTACGTACAGAAAGAGAAAGATGAGAGATCTGGAGAGGGATTAGTTGTAGTAGAGCTCGAGGCCGTCGCCGTCGTGGACTTCGTAGTCCTTGAGGGTGATGTGATCCTTGTAGATGGTGTACCACTTCTGGATTCGGATCTTTTCGGCCCTGGTTCCGGTCTGCGCCGCCACGAGCTTCTTCAGGTCTCCGATCGTGTCGTCTTCGTTGCACTTCACCCTCACCTTCTTCCCCAGTCGATCGTTCAGAACCACCTCTATCATTTTTTTGAGATTTCTTCCTCCTCCTTCGAATTACTGATCTCGCTCGCCGTCGTCTCCGATTCCCCACCCACTCACACAAACGGAAGAGACAACACCAGGCTCCTCCTCCTGTATGAAATATGATGACTTTTGTTGTTGAGTAGTCCTCCTCCCCGATTTAATCTTTTTATTTCATTTTTTAATTAAAATTTGTAAATTTTAAACTTGATTTGTGGAAATAATCAATTGTACTTCAATATAAATTTAATATTAGTAGTTATTAAAGCTCAAAATATTAGTCATATTGAAGATCGTGAAAAGTCAAATGGAGTGGACAAGTTCCGAACTAGTTCTGAAACTTCTTTAAAAAATTGAAAATGTCGAAATAAAAAATACCAAATCGAAAATAGCAAAGGAATTAAGTCGTAAAAAATCAAACGATTTGGCACGGCATTTAAAAACGGTGCGAGATAAATTCTTATACTGAAAATATCAGACTGAAAATATACACTAATATATTATAAAAATAATAATCTTTTTATATTCATTCAATAAATAATGAATTTATTGTGTGCGGGGTCATAATGTGTTATCAAACATAGAACATGAGTAGAGTGGAGCAAAAATACTCTGGCCGAAAAGATAGAGCGGAATAGAGCATACATTAAAACTTGAATAAAAAAGATAGGATTGAAGTGGTTTTTGAAATTGGCTACTTCTTGGCCCAATAGTCTTGTTTTGTCTTTGATTTTTGGTGAAAAATTAGACAATTCTAAGACAGGGTGCTCTTTTCTAAAAAAGGGAAAGTGCTAAATATGTTAAGCATATTTATTATATATGTTAAGTATATTCCTTGTATCAATTATAATACATACCATAATTGTATAGGCTCCATATATAATATTGTTTCCTTATCGTAAACCCCTCCACTTTGTATATAAAGGGAGGTAGAATTTTTGTATTAATCAGAAAAAATAATAATTCTTCATGGTATCAGAGCCAACTCTCGGCTAACCCCGAAACCTTCTCCTTCCCGGCGTTGCACTCTCTACCGCCGCCTCTCTCTCTCTCACGGCAGCCCCTTCCTCCCGCCGGCAGCCCCTGACGCCACTCTCTCTCTCTAAAACAACCCCCACAACTCTTCTCTATGGCCTTGCAAAAATCAAACACCCGTCACCCACCCCATCCCGGTTACTACCGCAGCCCAGCCCGCAACNCCTAGCCGCCCCGTCTCCAATGCACAGCCTCCAATTTCATTTCACCAAAATTTGTTGACTTTTGGGTCAAATTTTTTACCCAAATTTGGTGTAATGAAATTGGCGGGGGTGTGTTGGGGAATAAAATGATGTAAGATTACCCTTCCTCTTTTCTGAAATATGAGTGATCCCATTACTTTTTCTACAAACACACACACACAGATGCTCAAGATACAATTTGGTTTTACTAAACAAGTTGTATGATTGTATCTAAATTTTTTGATAAGTTTAAAGTACCAATATTTGTATAAAACTGGATATGTTTAACCGTGCCCACAGGGTTGCATTAAAATTCCATTTCATATTTATTGCCCTGTAAAGTTACTATCGTTCCTGATCCTGAATCAAGGATGGCTGAATGGCTATGGCTCTAATCTAGAAACCCAATGGAATCGACACATTTTGTTTTTAGCGTCGTACCATATGATATCAACGATCTACCAGCTCACTGATCAATTTTTTCTTTACCCTTTTTTTATCAGAACCCGTCAAGCATCTATCACTACAGAACTAATAGAGATCATATCTGGGGCTTCGGCACTTGAGGGCTGATTTACCTGTTTGTTACTCTCTAATTTATGATGGTGATGAAATAAAACCCTACAGAGGACTGGTGTTGCACTTTAGTTCTCCTTTAGGTACTCGAGCTTTTTATGGTCGTTAATAATCTCGTGTTTCCCCCCGGGATAATTCGGTTTTTTGGCTGGGAATCTTGATACCCTCTCCCTTGTATAACCAACCTCCACAACAATTCTTGCAGAGGGGAAAATTGTGTTCATGTTTTGAAGTACAAAGTTTATTCAACTTCTGAGTGTTATCCATTTTTCTGTACCAAAACGTTGTTTGTACAACAATACCAACAGCGCACTGTAAGTGCCCGTAACATTTTAATGTCATTTTTCTAATGTCAAAAGATCTTTGCTGATTTTGGGCTTGGTTCGGTTTCCAATGTCATGGAATGACCCGGAGATGCTCCGGTGTTCCGTTCGTAAAATTGATGGTTTCTACTCCCTGACTCCCGGTAAACCCCCGCCCTGACCCGAACACACCTCGCACCCCCTTCAACTGTACCCCCAAGTTAATTTTGACTTGGGGGAGGGTGGTGGTTCATTATATACTCTCAATCTGGCGTGCCTGCTGCATATACAGAGCTACTATAAATAATAGAATTCTCACACTGCCGCTGTTGATATTCGATCCTATGATCAATGGACTTGACATCTTTTTAGACCAGTTGAGCAGTTGAGCTACCCATGCGAATAATTTAGTTGTTTGTTACTCTTTAATTTTTTTTGACTACTGTTACTCTTTAATTAGTGATGGTGATGAAATAAAACCCTAAAGAGGACTGTTGTTGCACTTTAGTTCTCCTTTAGGGTATGTTAGGTTGGAAGGGAAGGGAGGGGAAGGAATAGAGAGGGAATGAGAAGGGAAGGAAAATATTCCCTTCACCTTGTTTGATTTAGAAGGGAAAGAAATGTTTTGTTTTATTATACTCTCTCCGTCCATTTAAGATCTTCTCATTACGCGTTACGAAGTTTGACCGACTTTATTTTTAATTTAAATTAATTGATTATAAGAGAAATTTTAAAATAAAATTTTATATAATAATAAACTACATGAAAAGTTTTACAAAATTAGAGGTAAAAGGACTATATTATTTTACGAAATAACTAGTAAAAATGAGCAAACAAAGTGAGTAAAATTTGATCACGTAAATAGTGTTTGAGAAGATCTATGAAAGACAGAGGCAATATATTTATATTTTTCATTTTTAAATTTATTTTGTTATCTATTTTTAAAAAACATTATTATCAGTGTTTTTTATTTTATTTTATTTTTAATTTTAATTATTTATTACTATTTTTATTATTTGTCCTACATTTTAATTTTTTAATTTATTTATTTTCTTAAATTTAACTAAGTATATATATACACATATTTGTATATATTATTTTATTTATTATTTAATACTATGATTTTTCATTATGAATTGATTGGTTTATTTTATTATTAAAATTATTATTATTATCCTTTTTTACTTTTTATTTTATAATTTTTTTAATATATGTTATTATTTTATTATGGGTTTTTATTTAATTATATTAATATTTTTAGTTTTTATTTTAATTTTATATTTTTATATTTACTTCTTTGTTATTATTGTTATTATTTTAATTATCATTTATTATTTTAGTTACTTATTTTATTAGTATACAATTTTTTATTATTAATTTTTTTATTTGGCATTATTTATTAATTATTACTATTATTTATATATTTATTTTACTTTTATTTTTTGGTTCTATTTTATTGTATATTATTTTTTTATTGACAAGACGAAAAAAATTGACAGAAGAAGAAGCGAAGGACATGAGGGGAGGAGATTCTGTCTAATTCGGAAGCATTAATTTGAAGGGATCGGAAAGGGAGGGAATTAAAGCTAAAATTTTGGATTCCCACCATGTTTTTAAACCAAACAAAGGGAGAGATTGTGATTCCCTCCCTTCCCCTCCCCTTCCCTCCAACCAAACTAACCCTTAGTTACTCGAGCTTTTTATGGTCATTAATAATGAATTACCAGGCATCTCTCAATGAGTATAAACCGTCAAAATGTTGTGATCTATCGATATGGGCATGTTTGAGAATAGTTTTAGAGGTTAACGTTAACATTTTGAAAAGGCTATCAGCAGGCAGCATTTAGCGTTAGCATTTTCAAATTTAATCAGCACCGTTAAGATTTTATCCAAAATGTTAACGCTGATCGAAAATCCTATTCCCAAATAGACCCTGTGTTTTCTTTTTGCAACAATTAGGGCTGGGTTGGGAAAATCGAAAACCGAAAAACGATCCCAAACCAATCAAAACGAGCTAGAAAAAAACCGAATCGAAAAAACCGAAATCGAATGTAAAAAAACTGAACAACACCGTTATTGTTTGGTTTCTGTTTTGGTTTTCACTTCGAAAAACGGAACCGAACCAAATAAATCGAACTTTCTTAGGTACTTCGCTTTATTTATATGAGTATATGTAATATGAAAAAATCATAAATATATAAATGCAAATAATTAATTAGTCGATTAAACTTATTTTTTTAACTATTAAACATTTTAAACCTTATTATAAACTTTACAAAACCTAGAAATATAAACATCAATAACTAATCCTAATACGAAATTATATTAACATTAACAATCGATACGAGTAATTGATATTTACATGTGAAATCTTTATGAGTATTTGGAAGCTCTTAGATGTTTGTTGGGCACTCGATACATATTTCTTGTGTAAATTGAACTGAACTCAAATCTTCCGTTCAGTTTTGGTTTTATGTAAAAATCAAACCGAAAAACCAAGTCCAATCCTACATATTGTTATTGCTTCATCGAATTAGTATTTTTACAATTTCTAATGCTTATAAATTTTATTTTAAAAAATTGAATAAACCGAAAAAAATCGAAATAAACATCGCATAAAACTGAACTGAATAACCAACGATTTATATATTTTATATGTGAAACCTAATCGAACTGCCAATTTATCTTTCGTTTTGTCTTTGGTTTTAGGTGAAAACCAAACTGCTAAAACCGAACCCACCCCTAACAACAACGATACTATAGGGGCAAGAATACTCATCAATTCTTACAATGCAAATTACAAATTAATGAGTGATTAGTTTGGGATTGGTGAGTAAATGCTTTTGTGATTAGCTTATTGGTTCCTCATTGGTGAACCATTTCAATTATAGGTGTCATATTCTTATGCATACATGTTGTAGCAAAGAACTTTTTGTATTATGAGCCTCTTCCTTTGACAATAAGGGGTGTTCTCATAATATGATAATATTTTTTCGTTCATGAAGTTTATGGTTTTACCTCCCTAATTTCTGGGCAAACCACTCCGTCTCGGCCCTAGCGGCCGAACCCACCCCCTAATCTTTTCAATTTCATTCTCCAAATTTAGTTGACTTTTGGATCTTTCTTTTACTCAAAAATCAACTAAAATTAGACGACGAAATTGAAAAGGTTAAGGGTGGATTGAGTATGTAGCTTTTTTTTTGTCCGGATCAGCTAGTTATGGCAAACACAATAAATCTACCATTTTTTTCACATGCTTTTCTTCCACAAAACTACTTTAATTAGTAAAAGCTAAAAACTACTCAATAAAAAGTAAAAAAGTTTTTTTTTAGCTAGTCATGCCAAAAATACACTAAAAAGTTATTACCAGCACATATAACACCAAAGTAAATTAAATTCCTACCGCTACAAAAGTTAATTCATTCTCTCTAATTAACTCATCATATATGCATGGGTTTTGTTTGAAGTGGCAAAACAATAAAAAAAAACATGAGACACTCCTATTTTTAAGGCAACAAAACCGGGTTTGGGTTAATTTCTGCATGCAAATCTTTAAATATATGGTTGTGTGAGACATACATTATTATTATATGTTAGATGCAAATCCCATGTGAACTTTGGTTGCTGTTGCTATTATTTCTCATGCCCATTTTTCTACCTCACACACATATTATTATTACTAACTCCGTCCCTAAATATTTTTCAAGTTTTGACTTTTTTCAGTCAACCATTTTTAACCTTTGACTTATAATTAAATAAAATATACTCCGTATATCGTAATTAATTAGATAAAATAATGTTTTGAAAATATTTCATGTAAAAATTTAATAGAATTATTTTTGTATCGATATCTAATATCATTTTTATTTAATTTGAAGTCGAAGTTTACTAGTTTTGACCGAAAAAAATCAAAAATGGACAAATATTCGGAGAGGGAGGGAAGGGAGTATTATAAATACACATCCAAAGTTCCAAACATGATCTAATAATACTTAACTAGTTTAGCCACCACCAAGTTAATTACACAATATATAATGTTGAGTGATTACATGGGAGGCAATAATAAGGCTAAAAACTTCAATAAGCTAATAAGACCAACAAAGAGTGGCTGCTCCACTAGGCTTGTGGCATTCCTCACTCTCTTGCAATTCACCTTTGCTCTTTATGCTACCTTTCTTCTCTACTGCATGAGCCCTGCAGTTGACTTCAAAATGAGCCCGGATTTTTCGTGGGCGACACGAATGGCACGAAAATGGAAGCATTTCATCGTCCCGGCCCAAGCCCAAGAACCCAAAATCCCTCTAATAAAAATGGTTTTCAAACCTTCTGATGTTTGCGAGCACGAGAAGATTGATTTTGAGCAGAAGAGGTCTGATGACAAAGTGGTGATCAAGCTCAAGAAAGAGCTTTACCAACAAGTGCTTGATTTCCAGAGGAATCATAGTGGTGGCTTCGGCGCCGAGACCCTCTCTGAGCTATTCAGATTGAAGTCAAAGTGGGGTTTGAAGGGTCTCCAGAACCCGAAAATTACTGTGATCTTGAACCACTTCAAGAGGAAGACACTTTGTGCGCAGCTGGATTCGCTCCTCGGCCAAACACTCCCCTTCTACCATGTTTGGGTGCTCTCGTTCGCGAGCCCGTACGAATTTTCATTGAGAAGAATTGTGGAGAGCTACAACGACACGCGGATATGCTTCATCAGCTCAGGGCATGATTTCAAGTACTATGGAAGGTTCCAGATGGCCTTGCAGACTGAAGCAGATTTTGTGTACATTGTGGACGACGATATGATCCCGGGAAAGAGAATGCTGGAGGTTTTAGCACATGTTTCTGGGACTGAGAAGTACCAGAATTCTGTTCTTGGGAGCATTGGGAGAATCTTGCCTTTCAGACAGAGGGATTTTAGCTTCCCTAGCTACAGAAAGTTCAGGTCCAAAGAAGCTGGTTTATACTTGCCTGATCCAGCTTATGATATCCTTGTTGATCGAATCGTTCGGGTGGATTTCCTTTCCAGCTCTTGGTTCCTCTCTGCTGATCTTGTCAAGGCTCTCTTCATTGAATCGCCTCTCACTTTCGTAACGGGCGAAGACCTGCACTTAAGGTACCCACAAACATTACTATTTATTATGACCAATTTTAGTCTTGTTGGCCTTGTTTGGTTATGACCTGCCTTATCTACTTATCTTAATGTTTATACTTTTTCTTCTAAAACATAAAAGTACAAATATTTTGCAGTTATCAGCTTCAGAAGTATAGAAATGCAGGCTCATTTGTTGTGCCGGTTGATCCAAATGACAAGGAAACATGGGGAGATAGTGAGCATAGGCTAGCCTACGTCTCCGAAACAACTGTGATTTTCAAAGACATTGTTCAGGTCCGGGATGACCAATGGTGGCGAGCACTTTCCACGGGCTACGTGACAATGTGGGCCACAATGTACCCACAGAAGATAGATGCCCTCTTCTACGCCCACTCGGTCGACGAAGTAAAAACCCTGGCCCCACTGCTTGAAAAGTTCAGGACAAGTGTTGGGAAAAAGGCATACATTGTTGTCTCCGGGGGCAAGTTCTTGGCTTGTGAGGATGCTGTCATTGCTCTCAAGTGGCCTAAATTGGACTGCAGGGAGAGGAGATTCAAGATACTGGATTTGGGAATAGGGGCGATTTCGGGGATTTCAAACTCAGAAGTGCCTGTTTTACAGGCAGTTTACGCGAGCATGAAAGGGTTAATCAAGATTCATAACCCCACTCTGGTGGTCACAGTAGCTGATGCAGACCCTAACATCAAGAAAGCACTACAAATGGCTGTGGCTAACACAAACAGATCAATTCTTGTTCTTTTGCCTCGGTTGTCCGTGCCTCACGTTCTTTGGATGGGTGATCTTCGCCCAACTTCATTGCCAAGTAAGAACCATTTACTTGATTGCACTGTTTTAAAATATACTCACATAGAACTTTCATGTATGCACAGATTGGAACAAGATGAGGATATCCATAAACATCATAACCCAAGACCGTGCGACTTCGCTGGCTAGACTTTTGAAGTCTCTCAAGAACACCTTCTATGTTGGAGATGAAGTTGCCATTACTTTCAACATGGACACAAAAGTGGATGATGCGACGATCAAGCTTGTGAACTCTTTCAGCTGGCCTCACGGAACGAAAACCCTGAGGAGGCGAATCGTCCCAGGGGGGCTGATTCGAGCTGTGAGTGAGAGTTGGTACCCGTCATCGGATGATGACTTTGGGCTATTACTTGAAGATGATATTGAAGTCTCCCCGTACTATTACCTTTGGGTCAAGTACGCTCTCTTGGCCTACCATTATGACCCTCAAGTCTCGCTCCCCGAACTCTCCTCCATCTCACTCTACACGCCACGTTTGGTGGAAGTGGTGAAAGAGAGGCCAAAATGGAATGCGACTGAGTTCTTCAAACACATCCATCCAAACACACCTTACCTCCACCAGCTCCCGTGCAGTTGGGGAGCGGTGTTCTTCCCAAAACAATGGAGGGAGTTCTATGTGTACATGAACATGAGGTTCGCGGAGAATGCCAAAGACAACCCGGTCCAAATCCCCAAGTCAAGAACAAACGGGTGGCAAGCTTCGTGGAAGAAGTTCTTGATAGACATGATGTACCTAAGAGGCTACGTCAGCCTTTACCCGAACTTCCCAAACCAGGCAAGCTTCTCCACCAACCACATGGAGCCCGGGGCCCACATCGCGGCGAAGGGCAACGTTGTAAAACACAATAAGGCTGACTTTGAGGTTCCCTTGTTGAAACAAGAAGACTTCAGGCTGCTTCTGCCCAATGGGAAACTTCCCCCGACCTCCAAACTCCCATCACTCAACCTTTTCAACCGGCCTGTTTCTCTCAAGGGATTGAAGTCTGCAGGTGCAAAGCTGAAACAGGATGTTCTTGAATGTAACCTGACAGAGGTCGTCGCCGTTCATCATGACACGGGCCTGCCTTCACATTGTGCAAGATTCTGAAACAATATTGTTTCTTTGCTTTTTTTCTATTTAAAAACAAAACTTTAAATCACTCCGGGATGATCTCAAAAACTGATCAATTGATCATCATCCCACTTGATTAAACCCCAATGTAATGCAGCATGCTGATTGCAGACACATTCAATATGCACATAGTTCTTAGCTTACACCTGCAAATGGTAGAAACTATAGACTTGGCTGCCAACTGAAGCAAACATGAATGAACTTCACTAAGGCAGCGATTCTAGAAAGCATGAATGAACTATAGACATAACATCCTAGAAAATTAATTCTCGAAGCTTGAACATTAATTATTTTTCTGAAATGGTGTAGTGAGATTTGAACTTATGAATTCCAGCCCTGGAGGGCCCAAGATTTTTTGGCTTTGGAATTCCTTTCTCTTTTGGGTGGCTTTGGAATTCTCTTTTTGGCTGCTGTGTTGACATATGCACGAAAAAAATCAGAGAACGAAGAGAGTGTATACGCAGAAAGAAAGAAGAAAAAGGAGAGAGAGAGGAAGAGTTTTTCTGGTGCTGTTTTTTTCTGGACAGCCTGCACAAAATTGATTATTGCCGGAGATCTGATTGTTGGATTGAGCTGAAATTTTCGGAGATTGTTCCCAACACATAGGCTTCAATCTGTTCCATTTTCACATCAATCGGAGCTTCTGATCTTCTGTTATCCTAGCTCGTGTATCTGGTGATATTCCTGAATTTTCTTCGCTGGTTCATGGCTCTTATGTATCTTGTTGGTTGGTTTGGTGGGCTGTGACATCACTGATTTGGATGTTTTTACCCTCAATTTTCATAATAAGAGAAGAAGATGGCAAATTATAACGTTCATCGATCGAAATCGGAGCAGAAAGGAGAGGTGCTCCTCGACAGAGGAAGCTGCTGATCGATGCTGGATAAAAAACCCTAGTCCGGTCGGGTGGATTTTATTTTACATAGACAACACTAATTTATTTGAGAATAAGTACTGTTTTGTTTCAGAATGAACACTACATTAATTGTAGATGAATATTATAATTATATTGAACCAATGTGTGAAAATGAGTACTGCATTATTTTAGAATGAGTACCACGCCAATTATATTTGTGCGAGAATGGGTACTACTATACTTCAGAATAAGTACTGCCCGGATGTACCTAACTCTATGTACATCCGGTTGTACGATATAGGAACTCAAAGAAGATGGGCGGACTCCCTACAAGTCCCGTGATTTTTATCCTTCACATTGGAGAGGTTTCCACTTATTAATATCGCGTGTCATTTGCATCTTTATTCTTCATATTTGGTTGTGGGTGCTTGATGTGTTGCTGATTTTTTGGTTGGTGAATATCTTGGTATACTGTTTGTGAGAATTGGGTCAAGTGATTTTGGTTGTTTGTCTTGAAGTTGATCATTGTACGTGTCCTATTTTATTTGTCACTTCTCCCCTACATGTGGTATTAGAGCGTTTGTTTAAACCATAGATATGGAGTCTGAAAATAATTATATAGTTAAATTGATATCAACCAAATTTTTTTTTGGCATCCTATGATAGAAGATTTGTTATATGGTAAAGATTTGTTTGACCCAATTGACGTGGATAAAACCAAGAAAGAGACCACTAAACAAAAGAAGATGACGGATAAAGAATGGGAAAAATTGAAGAGAAAGACCTTGGGGTCTATTAGACAATGGAATGATATTAGCATATTCAACCACGTGTGTCAAGAGACTGAGCCAACTCGAGTTGTGGAGAAAATTGGAGGGTCTTTATGAGAGGAAGACTGCTCATAACAAGGCCTACTGGCCTAGTTGATTAAGAGGCTTGTTAGTCTCAAGTTGAAGCCAAAGAAGTCTATTTATGAGAATCTTAGTGACTTTCTAAATATCATTAACAAGTTGACTGTGATAAAAATTATTTTTGATGATGAGTTGCGGGTTTTATTGCTATTAACAAATTTATAAAATTATATTTATAGTTTTTAGTATTTTCTTATCATCCTATAGAATTTAAAATATTTTCATAATTAATGTATTTTTATTTCAAAAATAAACCAATTGAGAAAACACCGAGTTAGAAAGTACTATTTTGGAAAAATAAAATAATGTTTAATGTCTTTTTAACAGTCATTAGTCGGAAGGACTGAACTGAACACTATTTTGAATTATCGAGTATCATTACAGGAATTAATTCATTTTTAGAACTAATTTTGAAAAACATATAATTATTGGATCATTTATTCTTTTTTTTCATTTATTCTTATTTCTTACCATTGAAGTTAGTTCAGTGTTTGGTTTTCATACTTTTCCTAATGTTACGCTTTGGGTGCAACAAATCAAAACATTTTTCCGGAGGCCGTCCAGAGCGGCAGACATCTCAGAACGGTGAACCCAATCTAATCTCTCTTTCACCGTTCCATCTCCACTCTCATCTCCGGCCAATCCTCCGGCGAAACCTCCCGTGAGACTCACAAACCCTAACTTTTTCACCTGCCATAGAAATCGCCATTGTTGCATTGCGATCTTTATACATTTGAGAATTATTTTTTTATATTCTCTTTGCCATATTCACATGCTGAATTCTTCGGAAATATAGTTCTTGGGGAGTTCCTTCTGGATTTCTAATATTGGGGTTTAAAGACTTTTTTGGGCCCGGTAATTGGAGGTCAATTCCAAAGAAATATTTTTTCTGTTTACCCATATATTGGGACCTATTTCCAGTATCTCATTTTAGCATCGTATCACTGAGGCAGTGTTACGCTTTTTTAAAATTAAATCTGGATTGGTTTTAATTCTATATTGAATGAGAAATGTGCAACTTATTTTTTTGTTTTTTCCAAAGGTTTTTATGCTTTTATGTTTTAGCTCCTTGATCCTATCAGATCAGTTTGCTAATTCTGCATATAACAACAAAAAATATTTATCACTCTGTATTATTATTTTTTAAATGGATGTCAATGTAATCTTCAATTACATCTTTACAAGTTTGAAGCTCGTCATCAATGAGTTTATTTCCTGACATTATAGTGCAGTTACGAAATTTGCAGTCATTCATGAATACAAACATAATATCCCGTGTGATTCATGTAGTAACTTTGAAGCATGTTTTGTGAGAATGAATTTTAAACACGTTGCTTATCAATTTGGTTCATAGTTTGTTGGTTTTGGGTGATTCCCTAAACAAAGAATTCAAGAAATCACCTGAAGATATTGTGAAGCAAGTGCTGTATATAAGATGGAAGCTCACTAAGTGATGCATAAATGTTGTGTTCTTACATGTGAGTTAACCTCAGGTACTCAGGCTTGCTTGTTTTAGCAGAGGATGCTATATGTGCTCCTAGAGTTGATCAAAAAATTTGTTTCAGCGTAGTGTGCGGCCTTTAAGCTAGGCAGCATTTATCACAATGGGAACCCCTTACCGCAGGTTACTTAGACATACTCCCTTTTTCCATTATTATTTGGCTAAATCCACTTAAAAATTTTTTGCAGTAGATCTTTAGATGTATTTCTACCCAACATTAGTTCTACCTGTTGCTTTGAAACCTTTATCACGCTTAGTCTTACCTCTTGTTTTTTGTTCCTTCCAATTGCAGTGTTGCTCTTAGAAAATCAAATGATAGCGCCAGGCTTATTATAACGACAGTAATGGGCATGGTGTTTGGATATTTTATAGGCATTTCATTTCCATTGCTTTCTTTAGCCAAGGTACGTTACAAAGTTCATGGAAATGCATGTTCTGAATGGTAGAGTAATGCATTTTTGTCATCCACTTTATGCTTGATGATATTATGCAGATTAACTTACCTTCAAGCCTTATATCATCTCTTGATGTAGCCTTTGGTGAGGACCATCAAAGATTTACAGGTCGTAGTTTTCCTGAAAATCTTGGTTCGGGTAGCACTCCAACAACACCCAAGGTACTTTGTCATTTTGTCCGAACAATAACATTATTTGGATTTTAACAATTGTCATGCCCTGCCTTTGATTATTCATGTGTCTGTTAGTATGAAAAGTATTGTGTCCTACATTTTGTATTGTGGCTCCTGTCATGCTTTATACATTAGATTTTTTAAACGTAATTCTAGTCTCTAAGAGATAAGAACTAGCTTGCTGGAAGTTTTGTCATCATCGCACATGGCAACCGAAAATGTAACTCTAGTCTCCAGTTACTGTATGCTCATGACGTTTGAAGCCTTGATGCTGACCGAAAATGAGAACTGTTTATATTTTCCCAAATTATATTGACAATATTTCTTCTGTTGATAATGTGCCTGATAATTGTAAATCCAATAACATTGAGTTCTTTTTATGTCAATACACGTAGGGAAATGCCACTATTCAGCCCTACATCATTCCCATTCTTCACACTCATTCCATATTCCATGCTTCATTTTCCCTAGCTTCTTTTCATAATTGGTCTCCGCCGTTTCTGCCCTTTCTTCTTTTTATACTTTCTTTAAACAAACTCTTAGGAATTATGATTGTATACAAATTGTTCAGTTGAATAAAATTTGGTTTAAAAATGGATTTTTTGTTTGGCACAATGGTCTTTTAGACATGGGAGGTGTTAATCATACCTCTCTATAGCACTAGATCCACCCCATTTTATGTAGATTTTTTAACTAAATATTAAAAGTTATACCCTTGAAATTTAAGAATATGTATACTCCATAATATTTTAAGGGGAAAAGTTCCGTAGAGGTCCCTATACTATCCAAAAATATTCAAATAAGTCTTTGCACTTAAAATGATTTAGTCCTTGTACTATTGTTTTTTGTTCAATCAAGTCATCTACTCATCTTCACCTTTTTAGTAATCTATTGCCCCGAACTTTTAGGATGTCAGGATGAAGTCTAATTTTTTATAGATGACATGGAAATGTTGTCTTGGCATACTTATTCACATGTTTAATCTATTTTTTGTCACTATTAATTAGACAATTTTATCCCTATATTTTTTTCATTAAAGAAAATAAATAAACAAATGCTTATTGTAAGAGTTCAAGGCAGTAGATAAGAAAAAAGAAGTGAAGAGGACTTGATTGAACAAAAAGGAATAAGACTGGGACTAAATGGCTTCAATTTCAAGTACAAGAACTAATTAGAACATTTTTAGATATTACAAAGACTTCTACGGTACTTTGTCAATATTCTATGTTATTCAGATGAATTTAGTGTAAAACATGGTGTCAAAATACTAGGGATATTCAATGTCCACTACCGGGGTGGGTTTATAAGAATTTAGAAAAGGGCGAATTAGCCGGTGGAGTGGATATAGTTAAATGGTGGGATGTGGCTTTCACCTCCCTTTAGACATACAAAGAACACTTCATATAAATGTATTTCTCATTCCCTTCAGCAACCTCATTTTATCTCGCTACTCTCTAGCTTCAAACCCAAAGACTCCCTTCATTACATGAAAAACTTTCCGCTTTCTATTTCTGTCTTTTATAAATAAACTCCCACTTTTCTCATTTTCTTTAAAGGGATGCAGCTCAAAATTGTAGGCGTGAGAACTAGAGCTTTTTGGATGCATTTTTCAGAACACACATATATTGCTAATAACTTTTTTGATTTCCAGATCTATGTTCCCTCCAATCCTCGTGGTGCAGAATCATTGCCACCAGGAATCGTAGTTTCAGAATCTGATTTTTATCTTCGTAGATTATGGGGTGAACCAAGTGAGGTATAATAATGATATAACATTTGTTTTCTTTTTATATGTCCTTTGGTGTATTTAATATTTTTTTTGCTTGTGATTTTTTTTTAATTCGCTCCGATAGGGCTTCATTGTAGAAGGTTCTTGTTGATAGTTCTAGAGCTCATTCATATATTTAGTTCTTGCAAACCATAACTTTGCTTGGTTCAGTTTTCTGTCTTAGCTGGATTGACAGATTGACAAATGCTAGATTAAAGCTCTACTAGTCTACTGCAAGTCTGCAACTTTGGAACTTGAAATAAAAACTGTCTCAGACTGTCCTCTCAACACGCACTAGATTACAATAATGTGCCTTATCTTCTATACACTGTTTTTAAAGTTTTGAGTAAAAAGTATGCATATAGCATTATGAGTACACTTCATTGCAGTCATTTCCCATTCCATTTATTTACGTGCACTTATTCTTTTATCTTTTAGCACTTCCTTTCAGCATTTCAAATTTTGAAATTTTCAGGATCTGAAAAGGAAGCCCAAGTACCTAGTAACCTTTACAGTTGGTTTGGACCAAAAGAACAATATCAATGCAGCTGTTAAGAAGGTTATTTAAATCTATCTAGAATTACATAGCAAATTTGATTCATAATACATGGCATATTATGGATTGCATGCACTGAGTTTTATTATGTAATGCCATTTTTAGTTCTCAGAAGATTTTCAAATTATGCTTTTCCATTATGATGGCCGGACAACAGAATGGGATCAGTTTGAGTGGTCAAAGCGTGCAATTCATGTCAGTGTTAGAAAGCAGACCAAATGGTAAGGCATAGGATTTTTTATTCGGTTGATTGTTGGAAGTCTAAATGGATCTGGATGTGTTGTGTCTGAATTTGCAAAATAAGTATGTGATTAAGGTATTATTCATGGAATATGTATAGAAGAGTATGTAAAAGATAAATGGCAATTTTGTCTATCATTTCTTGGTTAGTCAAACTATAAGATGTAGTACAATACTAAGTTTCTACTTTTCCCTAGATAGAATTATGAGGTTTTTTTCTCTTCCAAATTCCAAAACAGTGCCAAGTTATTAAATCAGAAAGTACTCTGCAGGTCCTTGCTACTCGGACCTAGGGCTCATTGAGTAGCTGCCCTCCTTAGTCGACATGATTTACGCAACTGAGTTACTTGTCAGTTACTCAACAATTTTCTTGATTCGTTTTCTCACTTTACTCACCTCATTAAACAAGGTTTAGAAAAGGTCAAATGTGTTTTGAGGCGTTCTTTTTTAGCCTCAGAAGCATAAGCTTCATGGGTTAACCCGTAAAATACGCAATATTGATACAAGTGTGTGAACATCTCACAAATAAATTTCTTAAATTAATGTCTTAGTAGCTCATAAAACAAGTTAACAACATTTAATTTAAGATGAAAAATTGTGGTAGCTACCTTTAAAAAGCTTCAATTTCTGTAGAAAAGAAAGCAAACTAATAGAACCGTATTGAAGAATTTTTTTTGAAGAAAGAATAAAAGAAAGCGCTTGGGTAGAAAATAAACATCTGAACTTCTAGGGTTTCTGTTGGGTTAAGTTTTCCCTCCCTTAAAAATCCAACTAACACCATCCTAATCCTTCTAGCGAATAAGATGTCTTGTTAAGCTAAACTAAGGTATAAAAAAACTACTCCCTCAATCTCAAAATATAACAACACACTTTTATTTTTTGTTCGTACCAAATTGAAAGTCCCTTTCATTTTTTGATAAGTATATGGCCATCATTATTTTTCTCTCTTTCACTAACCACACACTCTTTTCGCTTTTCAACACCTAAACAGCTAAACTCCATGTTTGGTCAAAGTGGACTTTTAGCTTGGATGAAGGGAGTTTTTTTTCCTGTAAGAAAGTCCGTCACTGCATAGTATTAGAGGCATAAGCCTCATGAGGTGTATACTTTAAGGTGTAAGCTTCAAGGCAATAATCTATAGCCTTCACTCAAGGCTTGTTTCTTACACTCAATAGCTTTAAAAAAAATTATGTGAGCAACTCAGTTGGTGTTAAAATGTGTTGAGTTCAGGAACCATGACAAAGGTGGAAGAAGTCATTAAAAGAAGTATAGTGAGATGGAGATAGTGTTGATCTTGAACCAATAGATTATGAATTTAGTGTTTTTTAAAGTTAAATACAACAGCAACCCAATATAATCCCTACTCAGTTGGGGACTGGGGGTCATGATGTACCACTTGTAAAAGAGTTTAAGATTTAAGAGCTAAAGATTGAGTGTCAGAGTTAAGTGCAATTAGATACCTTACCTCTTTTTTTGTTGGGGATATTAAAGGGGAAGGATATATTTATTTTTTTAATTTATTCTAACATTAATGATTCCTCTTATGAAGGCTGCTATAAGAAGGGCATATAGTGTAAAACATAGCCACTGTTTTTTGCATAATTTTTTAATGTTACTTGATTTCATTAAGGTGCTGATGATAAATGATTCTTACACTAGATGGATAAAAAGGAAGTGAACATGAAAAATTATAAAGAAATACCTTATTTAACCAAATTTAGTTATTACCTAATGTGCCCTCCGTCACACAGATTTTCCCACTTTTCTTTTTCTCTGTCCCAAAATAATTCTTCCACTTTTTCCCTTTCCCTTTTTGGAAAAGAATATTTTGCTTACAATATTTTTCTCTTCTAAACAAATTCTAACAACATACTTTTCACTTTTCAGCACTTTTTTATCTCCGTGGAGTCAAAGTGGAAATTTTTTAGTCACCCATGCCACTCCAAAATGATCCCCCAACCAAATAAATTCTTGAACTTTGATTTGGATCTTCCTTAAATGGTCTATGAATCCAGTTGTGGTTGTGGATTATTGTTTTTGCTTCATATAATATTGTACTTCCTCCATCTCTAATAAAACTTCACCGTTTTCTTTTTGGGCTGTCTCACTATAAACCTCACCTTTCCATATTTGGTTAATAAGTGAGTGAGAAATCCAAACCCACTTGTTTCATTAAAGAAGAGTACACTATCCTTTCCGGGATGTCCCAAAATAAGTTTATACTTACTCACTTGTCTATTAAGGAAAACAATATGTGGCTCACAACATTTTTTTCTCTTCTAAACAATTTCCAACAACTCACTTTTTACTTTTAAGCAATTTTAATAAACAGTTAAACTCCGTGAAGTCAAATTGTAAACTTCAGATTTACGGGGCCGAATGATCATCCAATACTCATTAATAATCAGTCCTTAATCCTAATAGTTACTTGGTGTTTGATCGAGTAGCCACTGAGTAATGCAACAACAATTTAAATACATTGAGAACAGAACACAATGCAATTAAACATTTGCAACCAAGTGGTGCACCGTTGTACTCTGCAATCTTTTAAAACATCAGTAGTGGTCAACAATCACTAATTACAATTCTGCTAAATAAATTCAGATTAAATATCTTCTGCAATAAGGAACTTGAGTACCCCAGAGCCCACACAGGTTTTCTCCTGATGGGGGTGAATGCTGATCTGTGGTGGTAATGGGCCTTACTAATAGTACATGGGTTAAATATGTACAGTTCTTTTTCAGGAGTTTCATAATCTTCACACTTCTTGCATTTCCTTGTTAAATATGGACAATTTTGTCTTCCAGCTATTTCATGATCTTTATGCTCTTTATGTTTTCCTATATATTCTTCACACACTTCATGTTTCCATATATAATCGGCACACATTTCATTTTTCCATGTATAATTGTCATACATTTCATGTTTCCTATACTGTCCACACATTCCCTCTTTCCCTTCACACTCTTGGCACATATCAGGTTTTCTTTGTAATATTCACACTTCATGTTTTTCTATTATTAGGTGGTACGCGAAGCGGTTTTTACACCCAGATGTTGTAGCTGCTTATGATTACATATTTATTTGGGACGAAGATCTTGGAGTAGAACACTTCAATGCACACAAGTAAGTTCCAATAATTGGTTTTTGGTTCTGTTTTTTGCTTTTATTTGTGTGTGTTTGTTTGTGTGTTTGGGGGGGGAGGGGGGATTGGGGTTGAGAAGCTATTGTTTTTTCTTCTGACTAAATCTAACCTAAAAAAATCCAGGTATATTCAACTAGTGAAGAAACATGGTCTGGAGATATCTCAGCCTGGTTTGGAGCCAAACAATGGATTGACATGGCAAATGACAAAAAGAAGGGGAGACAAAGAAGTTCACAAGTAGACCTTTTGTATTCCCTCCCCCTCTCAATGAATGATAAGATGACTACATTTTTTTTTCAATCTGTAAAATTCTTCTGGATGGATGAACAGGGATACAGATGAGAAACCGGGATGGTGCAGTGATCCACATTTGCCTCCCTGTGCAGCGTATTTTATGTCCCTCATATGATACTTTCAATATACTTATTGATAGCATTTTAGTTGTATTTAATATTTTTTTGTTTCCAGTTTTGTAGAAATCATGGCTCCTGTGTTCTCCCGAGAAGCATGGCGGTGTGTTTGGCATATGATTCAGGTATTAGATAATATTTGAGATTTTTTGGCTGCTTTACTGATTACCATTGGTGTTGTCAAGTTAATGCAATGATTTTGCATGGTAAATTGTGCAACTGTTTAATTATTCTCTTTATAGAATGATCTGGTTCATGGATGGGGATTGGATTTCGCTCTCAGAAGATGTGTAGAGGTATGAATTTCTGTGTTGAACCTCCCTGATTGCATGAATAGGGGTTTGGATTTACTTTTCCTTATTTATGTGACACTTAAGATGTATAAGAAATGATAAAATATACTTCATCCGTCCCGTAAAAAGAGTTCTATTTCTCAACTTATTTGTCTGAGTTGTCCCTTAATAAGAGTTATTCCTTAGTTAAAAATATAGGTATATTTAGTGCATTCAAAGAGTTGTTCCTTACTAGTTACTAAAAATATAAAAGTTGAATATTCATCGGATTGGAGTCCTTTTTATGGGATGGAGGGAGCATTATACTTCATGCATTTAAGATTTGCGTGAATGTATGAAGCACCCTTAAAAATACTATCTGAAACCTAATATATATTTTTGGTGTACACAGCCTGCTCATGAAAAGATTGGTGTAGTTGATTCACAATGGATTATTCATCAAGTTATCCCTTCGCTTGGAAATCAGGTTGAGTAATAATTAATTTCTGATACTGTCTTTTCCCTTGCACCCATGATTGAACACGTTCTGCAAATCTTGATTTGTAAAAACTAAAATCTTCTATTTTCTTCTGCGTTTGATGTGCTAAATATTTAACAAGCAGGAAGTTGGGGGGCCTGGGGGTAGGTCTCTGTAGTTACAGACTTACAGCCTACAGAGCTTCACAAAATAGGGATTTAATAATCTTAGTTTGTGTCTCGTTTGTTCCAGTTTCTAATAAATTCGCCTCTTCATCTGCTTCTATTTTCTGTTGCTGGTCCTCTGTTGGGTATGTTTGGATCATGGAAATGCTAGGGAAAGGAAAAAAAACTTAGTTGTTTTAGGAGGGTTTACCCTGGACAATGCAAAAGAAAATCAAACGTGGTTTTTAGAAATAGATTTATACGGAGTATATATTTCTATTTCCTTCCTTTCTTTTTAATATCTCGTCAGTATCTTCCTGGTTCTGACGGATCCTTACTGCTGTGTTGATGCAATATGCAGGGTCGGTCTGAAGATGGTAAAGCTCCGTGGCAAGGGGTATGTTTATATTCTTTCCTTTCCTTCTTCTGTTGCCTTGGTGCCAAACTCCAACATTTCTCTTTGTCAGTGGTATTTTTTTTTAGAACAGATTAATCAGGTTGCATGTTAATGTTAAGTTTGCAGCCTGTTCAAAATTTTTCCTGAAATTAAAAGATAATAGGTTCACAATGACATATGAAACCTGGTTCTGCTTGGTAGATTGCAATAACATTTGGAGCCTGATTGGTAATGCCTAAAATCGCTGGATTTGAATTTTGGTTAAATTGTTTGTTTAAATGGATGAATCTGCGGAAAACACAGAAAATCATTTCTAAAAAGTAAAAATTAAAATGGTATTTTCTCTAACTCTAACATATAATTCAGTTTAAATTTAAAAATCACACACATTTGTATCGGCATGCTTCACCCTGCAGGTAAGAGAGAGATGCAGAGGGGAATGGGCAATGTTCCAAGACCGCTTGGCCAATGCCGATAAACAATACTTTGCACAACTCGGACGCAGTTAAAGAAGAAAACCGTCAATAAAAACATTTCCTCCTTTTTTGGCTGGTTGGAATTTGTACATGGAACTCCGGTCCGGTTTTCCTTGGAGTTACCGCCAGGCTCTCTCGTGTTAGTAGAGACTAGAGAGAGTAGGCAAACATGGCTCATACATATTTCTAGTGAGCAGTGAAAGAAGCTGGAAAACAATATATCATTGTGCATAGCCACCCCAAATTTTAAACATTTATTTATAGTCAAATGATGATTTTTTGTTGGTACTCTATGTTATTATAATTTTCCTATGGTGTGTATTCATATAGTCTCATTGAGATCTTGAGTGTCTTTTAGATAGCAGTATAGTTTAGTCAAAGTGTTTTGCTTTTTTTGTCAATAATTACTTTTTGAAAAAATGAAGACGTGGTTCCCAATTTTTTTTATCACGAAGAAATTTGAATCTTATTTTTTACTTGTCAACACGCGATTTTACATAATTACTCTAAGGGTCTGTGTAGTACCCAGAAATTCTATGGAATTGAATTGAATGTTATTGAGTTCTCCCATTTCAATTTATTTTTTGCATTAAAAATTCTAAATACACATATTTTTGTGTTATCAAACAGTAAAATTGGAATTGAAGTCTCCAATTTTACTTCCTTGGTTTGAATTCCATGTACTAAATGGAGTTTAAGATTCATTAAGTGAAACTACTCTTTCTAAAATTTTTATATGTTTGCAGTGGTATATCCCAGAATTGATAAATGTTTATATCGTCTACTCACGATGAACCAATGGTTGGGCCACGAGTTTTCTAGCTATGCCACATATTGCAAAATAATGGCATGTTTTGTGAGCATTAGATTGTGACATTTTTTATATCAAAATCTTTTTTTTTGAAATTAACGAGACAAAAGCATTTAGATTTGATACTTTTTTACTTTGAGATATATCAATATGGAATTCTTAAGTCATCGATTTTTGATCAACATAACCATATTGTGGATATATTTTCAGTTACCATTTCAAGTCTTTTTTTTACTTATAACTCCTATCGTCGATATATAATTAATGATGTTAATTTTTCTCTCTTCAAACGTTATCTTTATTTATTTATAATTTTTTCTTTTAATGTTGTATACTAGTATCAAAATATTGTAACATCCTAATTAATTGCCGTAGGATTGAAGTACTAAATTTATGATTTATTTATGAAAATCTCCCCTTTTTGAGGAGTAGTTTCTTGCACTCTTTAATTTGTTACATGACTACGTAGTTTTAAACTTTCAATATCCCATTGACTTTTAGGAGGAAATGGGAAAGATAATTCATTTTTGGAAGGTGGTCATTATCCCAATGCTTTTGATTGTTTCTGGTATGTTTTTTGGTTTAACATACTCCCTCCGTCCCCCTGTATTTGTCCACATTTAACTTTTGGAACTGTTCATCTAAGCACTTTGACTCATCAAATTCTCTCAATGTGTAAGCCTAAATATAGTCATGCGTGATCTTATTTGATTTGTCTTAACATATAGATTATTAATATATATTTTTTATAATTTTTTAATATACAAATTACAAGATAAAATAGATTAAAGAAGTGCGTTGGATGATGTGCAAAAATGAAAGTGGACAAATACATGGGTACGGAGGAAGTATGATTTTTTTGGTACATGTTTTACATATATAACGTGTAAACTTATGTAAATTATGCAATATTAGTATAATGTAGTTTGAGAGAAAAAAAATATAATGTAGCATTTCCTAATTAAGATATTTCTTCGTTTTTTATATTAAGCATCACTCTATCCTTATCTTGTCTAGATTTTCTTGATCAAAATTTAGAAACTTATGGAGTAACTTTATTTTGTAGATTTAAAACATTGTAAATTTTGGTACTCCGTATTATTGAATTAATTTGCCATTGTAGTTTAAAGATCATATTTTCATTAAATTTATTTAAATAGAAATATAGTTATTAACAATCACAATGTCGCGTTTAAGACCGTAGAAAGTCAAATACGTAAGCATAAATTGTGACAAGACTAGAAGAGTAAGAGAGAATATAGAAAAATTACACAAACTTACTAAATGCCAACACTATAATCTTACAATTAGATGTATTTTATAGAATAAAGGTGTAATTATCATGGTGTAATAATTCTTTGGGCACCAGTGTCATAATGACACTGGTGCATTTGAGAATCCTACGATGTTACGTTCGATTTCAACGTAGTAACTATATCGATCTCTAAGCTCTAAATCTCCCTGGCTCCCATCCCACCCCATCATTCCCTACTCAGCCCCTACCTTCTTAATCCTATTAGTCAAATATGCTTGCCATTTTGATCAAAATTCAACCAAATGTGAAGGGCGTGATTCGGGGGCATGGAAAATGGAGTGCTTGCAAAGGTTAACCGAAATATATATTAACAACGTTGAGATCGAAACACTCTAGGGTGCTCAACAATGTGTCATAATATGACACTCATGCTCAGTGTCTAAAATGTATACGAGTCCAGCCAACGGAGTTTTGGCTGAAGAATCATTTTCCAAACAAGACCTTTATCTCATGTAAGTACAATCTACCCTATGTCATATGACTCCAAAAATATAAAAAAAAACTAAGAAAATAATAAAATACATAATTAGAATTAAAACATACTCTATATATTAAAAATATGATATTCAAATCTTTTATACCAAGATATAGTTAAAAGTTACAATCAAGAGGTTTATGCTCTTCATTTAATTCTTTGATGTAATTACATTTGTTTTCTAAATTTAAAAACAAAAATTCAATAACAATATCTAATAAAATAACACCCAACAAGGCGTTGCCACCCTGTTGTTACATGTCACTATAGTGCGATTATAACTGCGAGGAACAAATAATGTCACAAAGTGCACCTTATTAATTAGTAAAAAATTACTTATTGTTTTCAAAAATATAAAACTACTTGCATTTGTACTCCAAGTTGTACATCATAGGTGTAAATCAACATTTTGATGGCTCACACTGACACAAAATGGTAATGTAATATTTTTCAATCGTACTTGCATTTTGTGTTAGTATGAACCTGTCGGTGCACACATGTGGTCTACACCTGGGGTACACTCCTTGGGGTGCACGTAGCATGTTTGTATTCAAATATTCTCGTCGTCCTAAAAAAGCTCCTTGTTTGACTTGACAAAAAAATGAAGAATGTATTATCGGAAGTCATGTAGAGAGAGAAAAATTATGAACCACTCAAAATTTTAAAAAAATAGAAAGATAAGGTTTTTTTGGAACGTCAAAAGAGAAAATAAGAAATCTTTTTTTTAGAATGGAGGGATATTATTTTTAAATGCAATTATAATCTATGTGCTAAAAGGAATGTATATTTACCAGATTTTACAAGTGCAAAGGCAACATATAACAGAGAGGATCTAGAGGAGTGTGAAGACAGGGTCAAGAGTTGGGCATCTTCTTTCCAGGAGTTTGAAGCTTCTGAACATCAAAAGATATTAAAGGATTTCCTGTTCTTTCTTCATGTCCCCAGGACAGGGGGGAAAAATTACCACCATTGGTAATCTTTCATTCTTTCTTCCAAATTAATAACTCTCTTATTAAAACTTCTTATCGATCCGGTTGGATCTTATTTGAATATATTTACATCTGATTTCTTCTCTTTATACTTTGATTTACAGCATTTTGGAACAACTCTATGATACCTCTTCAAGGTGTCCACATTCCTATGATCGCTTAAGGTTTAATCCAAGGTATTTCTTGAATTGCTTAGATAATTTTCCATTGATTTCTCTATGTATGAAACTCAAATATGTTCTCTTGGTGATTTTAGTCTCATCGATCATTTTATGTAATTCGATTTACTAAGATCAGACAGAATTTTGATAAGCGTTGTTAATGAGTTTGGTGGTGCGGAACGCACACTCGTTCAATGATATTACAAGCTCTATAGCGGGGTCCAAGGGGCGACAGCCACTGGCTGAGTCCTTTGGATTTTCATATAGGGGTCAAAATAAGGAAACATTCGAATGTAAGAATCCACGCATTCTGGTGTTAGTATTAATTCCATACACCCTTTGCGAATGGACACATTAGTTTGAACGTTAACTCTTAAACATTTGAATATTTCACGATAAGCAAAGATGGATCGCGCAAAAACCTGTTGAAACACAATATTTAACAATAGATGCTGCATACGTTCGAATGTTCTGGCCAAATATTCAAATGTTTTGTGCAAAATTGAGTTTTTTATTCAACAAACGCGTCTGACCCATTTGCGTTCAATATATATACGGAGTCGTAAGGTATGTTTGAGAGACGACAGAGCTTCCATACTCATTCTAGAAATACTAACGTCTTAATCTGAAAGCAGATCACACGATTCGTTTAGTCTACCAAGTTTCTTCACATTCATTCGTATACTGTTCCAACTATATTCTCCCCATTCACATATGCAGGAACCCAAGATGTAATTTGACAGTAACACATGATGACTACAGCTTGATGTCTAGACTACCAAAAGATCAAACTTCTGTGGTGACCATCATCCGAAACCCAATCGAACGCGTGATTAGCTCATATGAATTTTCTATTGAAGTTGCAGCCAGGTCTCTGCAGTTCAATAATTTAACAACTGCTATTCAAGTGGAATACGATAAGCCCAACGTTACTGAGAGAGGGGTCACTCAAGATATCTGGCCATGGAGGTACTTAGTTCCATGGATGATGCGTGATCTCTTCTCTCGAGTATGTATTATTTTTTTACTACTCTTATAGGTAAAGCATTTTTCTTAAAACATACAAATAATAAGGGAATAATTATACCAAGGGGTTCTAAAGCCACTCACTTTAAACGGCTCCGGACGACACCATCTCTAACTGAGACACCTACGATGCTTCGTTCACAAAAGTGATGGTTCCTACCCCTCCTAACCTACCCCGTAAACCCCCACCCCGACCTGAACTCACCCCATCAAATTTTTTGACACAAAAGTCAACTTAATTTGGGGGTGGCTTTGGGTTAGGTAAGGGTGGGCGTTAGAGATTTTGCGTAACAGAGCACCGTAAATGCCCCAAAAAAGTCGTTGCAGTGTAGTGTCAACCAGAATCAGTGGCTCTAGAACCAATACAATAATAATAATTTCGTAAATCTATGCTAATATTCTATCAATCTCCTAACACGTTCAATCGCTCATAGAAGGTGATGGGTACACTTGACTTTTTTTTCTTTAGAGAGATCAAAGAAAGCTTAAGGGTGAAAGTGTTATCATAAGTGATGATCCATACAACATGGAGGAAATTTTGATGCCTTTGCATCAGTTTATAAAGGAGCCTATCGCCTTGGATCTTGTCCACAACGGAGGCACATTTCAGGTACTTTATCTTGACTAATTCTCTTAGCTTATATGTTGTTTTGTGCATGGTTTTATATTTAGGTATCCAATTAGGTTTGTATATGAGACGATTCATATTGCGATTAATAGGTTGCAGGACTCACAAACAATTCATACTCGAAAATGTCACATCAAGTGCGCCATTGTGTGTTGAAGTACCCAAGTCTTGGTGAATATGTTCTTGAGGTTGCCAAGGTAATAATGGAGGACTTCATAAACAAAATTATTAATAACACTTATTGATCTCATTTTTTTATTTTTCTTCAATTTATAATATAATGGATTCTAGATATATACTTGTGAATCTTGCAGAGGAGGTTGGACAATATGTTGTATGTCGGGCTCACGGATAAGCACAAAGAGTCAGCTACATTGTTTGCCAATGTCGTTGGTGATCAAGTCACATCGAAGTTGGCTCAATCACGATTTAGTAGAAATAGTTCGGCCATCCAGCGTCCAGGTTAACTGTTTGTCAATAACATAACATAGAAAATGCAAACAAGATTGTGGTTGTGCGCCCAAGAAAGATTTTTGTACTCTAACACGTTATGATTTTATGAATAAGGTAATCTGTTTTTTTGTTCCACAGAACCTGCCTATGCATCCAGAAATTCTAGCTCATCAAAGGTATTATCTTTCATTTCTTGAATACTTTTCCTTCTTTTATTTCAAAATGTGACAATCTTTTCTGTTTAAAAACAACCGCAGGCGATGGTTGAAAAACCATTTGAGAAACCATATGATATGTGCATAAAAAAGTTACTTGCATCTCAAACGCGCAGGCGTAGCTTGGCTATGATTTACATTACTCCCGCGAATTTCACAAAAGAGGTAATGCAAAATACTTTTAGCAGAACCATGAACTATGCGAGAAATCACTCTGATGATAAAATATTTGAAATTTAAAACAGGCCCGACAGCAGATATCCAAGAGAATTATCGAGGAGATTACAGCCCTAAATAACCTTGATATTCAATTATATGAATATGCACAACTCATCTTTGAGAAGCAAAAGCAAGCAAGGTCGCTGAAAGTGATGACTATAGTAAGTGACATGTTCGCCTATTTGTAACGGATATGTTACAAAAAAACATTGTAACATGTTAATCAAAAGTTTGTTATAATTTGACATTTTTGTAATGATCCATCCATTTATATGGCTCTTGTCAATTCATAATATTGAAACTAAAGGTATGTTCATATGTTGCAGGTCATAGGGGATGGAATGTTGAAGACATTGTATGTTGCCTCATGGAAACCTCTTCTATTTGCATTTCCCTTTCTCATTTTACTTCTCTTTATTTTCATATATGTAAAGGGTAGAGGGAGAAGATCAAAATCTAAGGTGTGACTGCCACTGCAAAGAAATGATGGTAGCACAAATTTGGAGTTTTGTGGAGATATTGAAAAACTACATATGTGATAAAATTGAAATAAAGACTGACTAAATGTGACTTGCATTTTCTAGCGTATTGAGATAATGGATCGATTTGTTAACATTTCAACGTTTAGTTTTAAAATTCTAAAAAACTATCTAACCATAGCATGTAACTTTAGTGTTTTTCATTTTCATCTAAATGACTAATTTTTTTATTTCTATACAAATTTTTAAATAAAGAAGTTCAGATAACCATCCTAGCTAGATTGAAACGAAAATTCTTTTTTGGGATATATGGAGTGCAAAATATAATAAGAATATTATTTAGTGACAACTCGAAAACAAAGATGAAACATTTAAAAAGTACAAAGGGGGTATGCATTTGTTTTTATTGTTTCGTATTTTAGTTTCATGTTTGACTCGACGGACTCTTAAGTCTTAAGTGAAGTGAAAATTTTAAAGGTGAAATTTAGTTAAAAGAAAAAATAATATGGATCACAATTGTTTAGAAGAAGTGAAACAAAATTTTAGCAATATTCCAAGAGAAAAAAGAACAAAATTATGCTCTCTTTTAGGGATGGAACCGTTCAAAGAATTTGTACCATACTGATAATATTCATACAATTCGTGGTGGGACCGTGCTTACTCTCACTCTAATTCCACATTAGTATGATATTATTCATTTTGGGCCAAACCTTCACGGATTTGTTTTTGGGCATCTCCCAAAAGGCCTCATATTAATGGGTTATAACCATGTATGTTTTGGTCACCTTTCTCCTCTTCCTCTAGTGAGAAGCTTGCATCCCCTCAAACTAACGATCATGTTTGTGACCTTCCCTTCAGCGATTATCCATTTGTTCTCCCCGCCATCTTGCACCGTTGTGCTAACCTCACGGGCACGCCGCCCGGTCTTTTCATGTCGGGAAGATATTTGACACAAGACATGCTGTAGACCACCAATCCGCTAGGTCACACCATTTCGATATGCTAAATCATCTTGTACCGTTGTTAACACCCAACAGAACACGCCACTTGACCTCTGGTTGTCAGGAAGACTTTTGACATAACGAACCACCTGCAGATCACCAGCCATGTTATCACGCCAGGCACACCAAGAATTCTACACAACACAGTCTGTCACTTCTACCTGCACGAACCTGGGCTCCGATACCACATGTTGGGCACGCACGTGCCCTCACTCCAAACCCCGCATTAGGATGACATTGTCTGCTTTGGATCAATTCCTCATGGATTTATTTTTTGACACTTTCCAAAATTTCTCATACTAATGTGGTTGGTGGCCTATATATATATATATATATATATATATATATATATATATATATATATATATATATATATATATATATATATATATATATATGGGATTGACTCCAGTGAGATGACACCTTATGGTAAGATGACATGCTTCAATGAGATGACACAACACACAACACTGCTAATGGAAAGCTCACCAACTGCCAATGCAAAGCTCACCAACTACCAATGCAAAGCTCACCACTCAACCACCGCTCACCAACTGCCAATGCAAAGCTCACCAACTACCAATGCAAAGCTCACCAACTGTCAATGCAAAGCTCACTACTTTTTTTAAACAAAAAAAAGTTAAAAAAATAGCACCACCACTCAACCACCGCTCAACCACCGGTCCACGGCAACAGTGGGGGTCATCGGTGGTGGCCATTGGTCATGGGCGGTCAAAGTGTAAAGCTCACCAATTATCAATGCAAAGCTCACCAACTGTCAATGGAAAGCTCACCAAGGAACAATGCAAAGCTCACCACTTTTTTTTAAAAAAAAAGCTAATAAAATTGCACCACCAGTCAACCACCGGTCCACGGCGGTAGTCTGCAGCGGTTGGAAGTCAGCACCACCGCCCTTTGTTTTTTTTGAAATCATTTTAAACTTTAAAGTGTGGTGAGCTTTGTGCACATATTCGGTGAGCTTTGCAATGATAATCAGTGAGCTTTGTTGTTGGGCTTTGTAAGCATTTAACCATCAAATTTTGAAAAAAAAAAGTAAAGTGTTGGAAAATCATGGTGAGCTTTGCAGTGGACAGTGGTGAGCTTTGCAGTGATCAATGGTGAGCTTTGTAGTGATCAGTGGTGAGCTCTAGCGTCATCTGACTGAAACATGTCATCTTATGTGTCATTTCACCGGAGTCAATCCCTATATATATACATACATACACACACACACACACATATATACATACATACATACATACATACATACATACATACATACATACATACATACATACATACATACATACATACATATATATATATATATATATATATGTGTGTGTGTGTGTGTGTGTGTGTGTCACCTTTCTACATCCTCTTCCTCGGGTGTGGGAAGAGTTTACCGCCCAATAATACAATACCACGTCGTTCGAAAACAGGGCGGTATCATGTCATACTAATACGAAATCATACCATAATACCTAAATCTATGTATGCTTTAAAATCATTTTATTGGTATATAAAATATAATCGACATAATTTAAAAATTGTGCACATTCGTATATAAAAAATAATCGACATAATTTAAAAAATTATGCACCAATATTTTCATGCATTTTTACCCAACAAGTGTATTGTTTAGTTACAACTTTTGACAAAACATAATTTTCATTTGGTTTTTTCAACAAATAATACTTTGTCCCATAAAATTTTTCAAAGACAAAAAAAGGTGCGCCTTAAAAATGTATAAGTTTGTTATTATTTTTTTTATTTTTCTATTATTTTATAATTAGGTAGGATATGATGTATATGATAGATTAGTCATAATTAGAAAAATAATATCAAACATACTTTTAGGGCACTCCCTTTTCCGTCTTTGAAAAGTTTTATGAGACAAAGGAAGTATTATAATTTGAGTTGTATTTCGTGATGTTAAGGTAATATAAAACATTTGTGTAAGTATGTCATAGACACACCAAATAAATATGACTTAAACTTAAAAATAACAAGCGAATATGCTATGTAAAATTAATCTATTATTTTAATATTTTAGTGTAACGGTTCTATTCAAAATTTTTGTTTTCGTTTTTAGAACCCCGTCCTTTACCATTTTGAAAACATTTCATTGGGGCTCGCGATATAATTATTAGAACTATTTCAGAACTTTCTTTTTTATTCACTACAATGTTGGTCCAATTCGCAACAATATCAAACAACCCTTATTTTTGCCCAATCCAACAACTCTCTTTATGTCAAAATACATTACCTACTAGTTACTAGTCAATAGTCACATGATTAAGCATATCTTGTTAAATAGAATTCGTTCGTATGACATGAATCTCATTATAAGGTACAAGAAAATTTATTTCAGTTTTTCTTTGTTTATCTAATTTTTTAGGTGGATTTCAATTAAGAATTGAATATAAATTGTGAACCTTAATAAATAAGCTAATCACCCATGTAAAATGTACACAATCTCATTTAGATTTTTCCAACGTCATTCACATAAATACTACTTCCGTCTGTCATAGATCTTTCTAGATACTATTCCAAAATTCAAACTTAACTCACTTTGTTTGTTTAGTTTTACTACTCATCTCATAAAATAATATAGTCGTGTCACTTATAGTTTTGTAAAACTTTTCATTTAATTTATATATATATATATATATATATATATAATTTTTAAATTTTACCTCTATAATCAAATAAATTGAATATGACATGTTTGGAACAAGATTTCGATTTGGCTCAAATTCTATGTTTGAGAAACTTAAAAATTTTAGATTTGGATTTGAGTCAAATTCATCTCATTCATAACAAAGTTTAATTTGAAATTCATGTATCTCCCTTGTCATTTGAAATTCAAGATTTCAAATTTTGGAAATTAAATATATGAATTGAAAAAGAATGTTGGTTCTCAAACACTACATGAAAGTAAAGTCGATCAAGTCTCGTAACGCGTAATGTGAAAATCTCAGATACATGGAGAGAATATTAGGTAGTGTTTGAGAACTAACATTACATTTCAATTCCAAAAGTTAAATCCTTGCATTTCAAATGACGAGGAGAGTTATATGAATTTCAAATTGAGCGTTGTTATGAACTAGAGAAATTTGAATCAAATCCAAATCTAAATTTCGTTAGTTTCCTAAACAAGGAATTTGAGCCAAATCTAAATTTGAAATCATAATCCAAATTCACCCCTTGCCCCCACCCCAGTCCACCCTAAGGTCTCCTCCAAATACGTAGCTATTATGTATTGCATAATAACCACACATTTAAAAGGAGGCTTGGGGTGGATTAGGGCCTAAAGTGGGAGACATGAGTGAGGATTTGAGAGATGTGTTGGGGTAGAAACTATCAATTTTGTTAACGAAACAACGGAATTGTTCCAAAAATACAATAACACCTTGACTCTAGTGTCAATGGAACCGTGTCCTTTTTTTGATGGATTCTAAGATTTTGATAATAGTAGGAGCGGTCCGGTTCTAGTGACACCGGAGAACGGTGCCACTGCGTTTTTGGGCACCTCCGGTGCTCCATTCGTAAAATTGACGGTTCCTACCCCCACCCCTGCACCCCCACCCCAACCCCGCCGTAGGGGTGGACACGGTACCGGTACAGTACCGGTACCGGAAACGGTACCGCCGGTTCCGGTACCGTTACCGTCGGCCGGTACGGTCCACCGGTTCCAGGAACCGGTACCGGTACCGCCCAATCCGGTACCGGTTCCGGTGCCCATTTTTCGGTACCGGCACCGGCGGTTCCGGTTCCGGTACTGTTACCGTTTTTTTTATTTTTATTTTTTTATTTCATTCTTTCCTTTATCAATTTCATTTTTAGATTTTTTTATTTCATCATTTCCTTTAACAATTACACATTTACAATTTTACATTTTAAAAATATAATAAAAAAGCAAAAAAAAAACAAAATTAGGGGTGGCCGAAACGGTACCGGAACCGGCGGTACCGGAACCGGTACCGGCCGGTCCGGTACCGGTACCGGTACCAAGGGGTGGCGGTACCGGAACCGGCGGTTCCGGAACCGGAACCGTCCCGGAACCGTACCGTGTCCACCCCTACCCCGCCGTAAGACCCCCACAAAATGTGTGTGGCTATTATTGGGACCTTACGGCGGTGCAAGGATGGGGGCAGGGTGAGGGTTTAGGGGGTAGGAACCATTAATTTTACGAACGCAACACCGTAGGTGCCCCAAAAACGCAGTGGCACCGGAGTGGCAACGTTCTCCGATGTCACTGGGCCGTAGTAGGAGCGAATAATAGAGTAATAGGGGGGAAATAATTTTTGTACGGTGAACGTATTAAAAGATTCACACTAAATTCCAAAACGTACTATACAGGCACGTTAGACTGCGGGGGCGAAATTAAAGTAGCGTAAAAAAATAGACTCCTTTTTCCTTTCCCAAACACATTCCATTCATTATTCATCCTTTCCTTCTCCTTTCTTCTTCTTCTTGTTCTTCACTCCCAAAACCAGAAAAAAAACGTCCTGAAAATAAAGCACAAATCTCTGTCTCAAGGCTTTGGGATTCTATAGGTAAGTGTAAACAATCGATTCCCTTGTTGAAATTCTACATTATTTTGTTCTGGTTCTGTCTGGTGTGATTTTGAAGCTTTTTCTTTTCTTTGTTCCGTGTTTGGGTTCTGTGAAATTGGTGTCAGATGTTTTTTTTTCAAATGTTCGAACATTTTGTCAATTCTCTGTCTTGTGAATTGCATCTGGATGGGAAGATGTTGAGAGCATAAGAACATTTCATTTTCAAGAATCGGGAACCAAACAGGGCACCCAATTATCCAAACGTGATTTTCGGTGCAGTTTGAACCACCCGTTCCGGGGAAATGGATTGGTCCCGAAACGACGTCGTGCTGTATTAGGGGAAAACGGGCGTTTCAGAAATCCCACGTGCTTTAATCTCCTTCTTCCCTTTGGGATTAAATAATACTCCGCGCTATTCGCCAGACAAAGATTTTATTCCGTATTTGCTTGCCATATCCAATTCAATCTCTAATTTACCATTATTATTAATTAATTACGGAGTAATTAATTAGGTAATTTTTTAAATAATAATTCTATTAGAATTGGAAGCAGTAACATCTGTTTATGCCTACTTTCTCAATTTATTTATAATTCAGAGTTATCACCTCCATTGACGATTGTAGCCCTGACCGTCATTAAACAGCAGGGTCTTTGGCAATTGATTAGGTAATTAATTATCTTATTTTAATTTTATTTATTTATTTATTACTCCGTATTATTATTATTATTACTACGAATCCCCTCCGTCCAAAAATAAAAGGCCAAATCAATATTTACACGGTAAAATTTTATTCACCTTCTTGAGTTATTTTTGTTATTCTTTTTATAAAGTAATATAATGATGTTGTCTCTTGCTTTATAAATCTTCTTTGGGGTAGTACGATGCTCTGTTCTTAAAATTGACGGTTCCTATCCATCCTAATTCCCGGTAAACCCCCCTCCCACCCTGCCCCGCCCTGAACCCACCGCCCCACCGCCTTCAATTGTATCCCCAAGTTTAATTGATTTTGGAGTCAAAATTTTGACTACGAAGTCAATTAAACTTGGGGATGCAATTGAAGGGGTGGAGCCGTGGGTTCAGGGCTGGCGGGGTGGGGGGTTTAATGGGGTTAAGGGGAGTACGTACCGTCAATTTTACGAACGGAGCATTGTACCACTCCTAGGTCACATTGTTTAGCAATGTCAAGGGAACCGAGGTGATCTTTTCAATATAACTTTCAAATATATATTCCCTCCATCCCAAAAAAAGACTTCTTATTTTTTTTCGGGATCTTTCTAAATAGCTCTCTCTTTCCTTTTATGAAAAAAACTCATAATCTTTCTATTTCTTCTGCATTACCTTCAACTATATATTTGTACTTTTTTTTTAATTTTGTGTCAAGTCAAACTAAGATCTTTTTTTGGGACGGGAGGAGTTTATATATTTTTTATTTTTACACTAATTTTGAAATAAATTAAATTGTAAAAAACTTTCCGTACTTCCTTTTCTTTCTTTACATACCAAAATTTTGTTTCACTTTCCTTGGTACGCAGTAAGTAAGAACTATTTAACTCGCCTTATTCCTCCCTCTTTTAAACAAATTTAAATAGGAACATATTTAGAGTATTTAAATAAAAATATTTTTCAAATGTATAGACTAACTTTGAAAATATTAAAACTTAATAAAGGGTCTGTTTGGAAATAGCGCTAGAGATTAGCGTTAGCATTCTGAAAAGGCTATCTACGGACAACGTTTAGCGTTAGCGTTTTCAAAATAATCTGCATCGTTAAAACTTTATCTAAAACACTAACGCTAATCTCTAACGTCATTCTCAAACAGGCCCAATATCATTAGATAGGCTTATCAACCTCTTTATATGGACATACCTAAAAAAAGATCTTCTTACGGATAACGTTAGTAACCTATTTATACTAGGACTAGGATATATTCCTTTTCTTCTCATTATCATGAATTCCCCATATATATTGGTTTCCATGTATTTGTACTCCGTATCAATTAATAACGCCGACTATTATTCTCATTATTTTAACCAAGGGCCTTTTTTTTCCAAAGATCTCATCTAAGGACCTTCATTAAGGTTAATTTATTAAATTGCTTTTTTAATTTTTTTTAATTAAATTATTATATTTATGAGGTGGATGGGTGGTCATAAACAAGATCTACAACTTGATGATTAAACAGGACTAACGACTTGATGACCAGCATATGATGTGGGATATGAATGGCCTAAGATCTTAGTTCATAGTTTTTGTTGGTTTGGTTTCTATGCCCGAGTTGTGTTATTGTGGTTCTAAGGTTTACATGTGAAACGTGGACTTTCTCACATATTTTTTATGGGCTCATAATTGAATATCTTTTTTTCTATAACGTCACTACAGATAATCATTTTATGCATTAAGATCCATATAATGAGCATGATCCCGAGAACCACGAAAGATTTGCCTTTATGCCCTAGCGTGTAGCGTCGAATTGTCTTAGTTTGGATCTAGTTGTTTTATGTCGGCATGTGTGCTTCTTCTTTGTTTACTTGTACTTTGTTAGTACCGTTGTGGTTTGTTTGTTTGTACTTTTGTATTTGAACTGGGGGTCTATTGGAGACGGTTTCTCTATTTTCAAGTAGGGATAGATGTCTAATTACACTCACCCTCTCGAGACCCTACCTAGAGGGGGATTCTATTTGGCCCAAACACTTGGATCAAATAAAATAGTCTTTTAGATGAAAACTAGGAATGGTATGATGCTTTAAGTTTCATATTTAAGGGCCACAATGAAGCAAAAATCTCATAAAAACGAGAACAACAACTGAGTTGAATCCCACCAGGGTAGGGTCTGTGGAGAGTGTGTGTACAGACCTTACCCTCACTCGAAAATGTCAAAAATTTAAAATAAAAATTGCATTGATGTTCTTGTAAATACATAAAACGTTTCGGCCTCGGTAAAAAGTGCCTTGGAATGGAACAAGAATTTAGAGTATACAACAACCACAATAACAACAACAAACCCAGTAGAATCCCACCAAAAAATAGGGTTGTGAAGGGTGTGTGTCCGCAGAATCTCACAAGAATGTAGCGTATATGCTTAAATATGTTTATGTATGAAGGTACATTGTCATAACCTTAGTGATGTTTTGAAATTTTGTTTTCAGGTGATGGGTATGGCTGAACAATCTGAACTAGTGGACCTTTCTTGGAACAGAGGAGATGTGTATGAAGAAGAAGATGGTGAGAATGTGATGGAACTGCTCAATATTCTCGGTGATGATTTCTATCCGGGAGGAGACAACTTTGTTGTTGATGATTTTGATGCTACGAAGTTGGGACCCATCCCTTTCGACGATGCATTCGTTCCCTTTCCCCTTAACGGCACCATCCAAAACGATTCGTCGAATCCGCCATTCTTCCTCAAGTCTTCTTTCTCTGTAAGTCTCTATTGTGTTCTTAATTAGTACTGCCCATAAAAATGGCCTTTTGGGGTTAGGTTTTTCAAGTCCCTTTTCACAGTCCTCGCAGTATTGGTCAATGTTTTTAAGGGCTGTGCATTGATTTTAGGGTATATGGACCTACAACCACAAGTTTGGGTTTGGCATGGTATCATAGCCTTGTTAACTTAGAGATCACAAGTTCTAACCACCACCTAGTTTTAAAAAATTTGATGTCTGCGTGCAAGGCTCGAAGCGACAACAAAACTATTGTATTGTCACGTGCACAATGTACCGTGAGTTTGAGCTTGTAGTTGACTTTGTTTAGTGAAAGTTCAATTGTTTTTGGGAGAAATAAGAGTAAATCGTGCTTCATATACCAAAATAGGACTTTCGATATTTTTACACAAATATAATTTACAATGCCAAATAATGCCAACACATAATGACAAAAAACACTGGAAGCCAAACCTCATATTTAGGGGATAAAAATACTGGAAGCTTTTTTTAACGCTAAGAACTCTATTATAATGTAGTATATGTTCATACATTCTCAACCCATTAAGCACGTGGAATGATTACCCCACCGGGGATCGAACTTGTGACATCCCATCACTATCATGCCGCTAGACCACAAGGTTTTTGGCAAAACATAGGAAGCCTTATTTTGGTATAAGTTCCATGTTTTAGTACTATTTAGACACCAACACTAACAGATTTCTTATTGTTTTTCTTTATCCCCATTGTTGATTACTAATTTCAAGTGTTTTGGTTACTTTCAGCAAAAGCAGCAACTGAATGAAGGTCCACTTCTTGGTCACAAGAATAAAAACTGTGAGGTTGTAATGTACCAGACACAGAGTCCAGTCTCTGTCCTTGACACTACTACTACTACTATTACTAGTGCCTCATCATCCTCCAGCTCAAGCGGAAAACCGGGCGAGCCCACAAATCCAGAACAAACCGTACCCGTGCGGCGACCCCGGTCCAAACACACCCGATCTTCGACTGTCAATCCATGGCTGCTCATCCCCCCTCCTATAATCACAACTCCACACGTCGCCAAAAAGAAAATGAAGAGGATGCCGTCCCGGAAGCCCGGTGGGCCCGTCGGGCCCGGTGGCCTGTTTAAGAAGTGCTCACATTGTGAGGCGACGGCGACACCGCAGTGGAGGGCGGGACCATTGGGCCCCAAGACACTGTGCAATGCGTGTGGGGTCCGGTACCGTTCCGGTCGTCTCTTCCCGGAGTATCGACCCGCGGCTAGCCCGACGTTTGTCCCTTTGGTCCACTCCAACTCCCACAGAAAGGTGATAGAAATGAGAAGCAAGGTTCATGAACCGGAGCCGGTTCGTGATTTTCCGGTGTCGCCGTCGCCGGAATTTGTCCCCATGAGTGGTTACCCGTTTGATTGCATATACTGAGGGGGAGAAATTTTCATTTTTTTTGGATTTACAAAGTAATGCTTTGTTCATTTTGAACAATTTTATTTGTTATTGTTCTTGAGCAAGAAAAGAGGATATGATATGGTCCTCTGTTGTATTAGATTAATTAGATGAGTGTTTAGGCCTTTGATTGCATTTATTTTTTCAGTAATGATCATTGAATTATTTTAATGCATATTTTCTACCACTCCCTTTTATTCATTTATTTATTCAAATAATGTGAATAAAAAATGGGACTCACAATTGAAGCTGTTGAGTGTCACTTTTTTGCAATTTTTTTTGAAGGTTATGCAACTCAAATTAATCTCACTCGAAATGAAACTTGTGACTTGCCATTGAAAATGATGTAGGCCTTGTTTGGGAAGAGCGTTTTCAATTAGCGTTAGCATTTTAGATAAAATTCTAACAGAATAGATGAACGCTAACCTCCAATGCTGATCCCAAACAGGACCGTAAATTAAGATTGTAAACGGATCAAATCGAATATTAATCCTTATCATATGTCTTCAATTTGTGCACGGGAATTTGGATTAGTATTTGATTTACATCTCTTTTTGTATTCGTATTCGATTCGTTTAAGAAATGAGATATATTACATTTGATTAAAAGTCTTCAAATTCAAAAAAAAATTGTTCTGAAACTATCTTTAGAAAAATTGCTATTAAAACTAAAAAAAATCTTAGACAAGTGGCACTTCAAAACAAATTGAATTTAAAAAAAAATGAACAGAATGCAAATCTTATTAAACCAACCCGAAACAACGATGAACAAAACATATACCAACAACCAACTAGAAGACCAAAACACTTGTCCACAAAGCTAGATAAACCAATAATTAAAACATATTCCAATCAGATCAGAACAATTCATGTCGTATCACGTGAACAGAACATGGTCCCTAAACATTGGAATGTTATGGAATCGAATCCAATAGTTAGGCCTTGCCCAAAGGTGAGTTGAACCAGACAATGCCCGTGAAGAATAATGCTGACGCCCTTTCTTTTTCCGACGCCCTTTTGGACCTTTTTTGTTTTTTCCTAAGAAGCGATGGAAACTCACCCTACACGCAAAGCATGCCAAATATAGTAGCAGAAAGAGAGTCATTGTCTAAAACACAGTCAATGAGTGTCGGTGTGTATCTGTGAGAATGTCTAAAACACAGTCAATGAGTGTCTGTGTGTATCTGTGAGAAAGTAGTGTACAATGCTTTGGGTACACCTAGGTTTTTCCAATTATTGGTATATCCATTCTCCATTATACTCCATATCTTTTTTTAACGTTAAACAGATAATTTTACCTCTAAAAGTTAATACTTGTACCTTAATTCATTCTTTTAAGGAGCATATTTTTAGAAGTGAAATTGTTAATTTATCATAAATGAAATAGATTTAACGAAAATGAGTGCGAATAACAATACCCCAAGAACAATGACAGTTTACGACATATTCCCCCAAAAAAACAACCAGTGGTTTTTCTGAGGATAAAACGTTAAATTTTTCATAGAATTCAAGAAAAAATAAAATTTCGTGTTGAGATATATAGCACCCATGGATGAGAAAAAAAATACAATTAACCTAGAGATACACCAATATGGGGTACCCTATTTGTAAACCAAGCTAACACAAACACACAGACACGTAATGTCTGTGCCGCACAGACATTATGTGTTTGTGTGTGTCTGTGTTAGCTTGGTGTACGAATGGGGTATTCTATGTTGATGTACCCCTAGCATTACCCAAAAAAATAATATGAACAACTCACTACTTTCTTTAATATTTCCCTTAAACAGACAAATCAAACCATCATCAACATGTCGCACAGGCAAGATTAGTCACAGGTTGACATTTCAAGGATCCGGAGTTAACTTCAACAAAGCAGATGCACCAGCTATGGTGCTACACATTGCATTTGCTGGAGTTCTAAGACAACGGGGGCGATTAAACGGGTTCTACGCAACAATATATACTTAAGATTAGGCAGAGACAAGTCGGAAAGGAAAGCATAGGACCAACAAGTAAGATTAGTCAATATGCAGATCTATAAGACCCGAATCATCACGAGTCACAAAGGAATCCTCCCTTCGTAGTTGTAATAAGGACCCCTCCGAATTCCGATAACTTCATTACCAGAATTCATGGGGTACGGAAACAAAACCTTCAACTCCCGTAAAGATCATCATCGTTCTTGGTAATGTGTTCAAAAGCTTCCAAGTTCACCAATGAAGCCTAATCATTTCCGAACATGAAACTCTACCCAAAAGTCCAAGTAATTCAAGTTGTGATAAGTCTTAACTACCGCCTAAGTGCTCTAACCACGATAGAATATGGATAGACGATACAGTTCCAATTCTTAACCAACAACAAGAACCATGGGTTCTAAATCAGAACCGGAACCAGAACGTATAAAGTTCCCATTCCATTTCCATCAATTTCGGGCATGTTCCGCAACAACTTTGTCGTTTAGTTTGAGTGTTTTGAAATATAAGTATCTAATGACAATGTTTAGCTTTAGCGTTTTGAGAGTCAGTCTGCACCATTAAAAAATTGTCCAAAATGCTAACTGAAAACGTTGTTTCCAAACGACGCTTTAAACAAAGAATCATCGAAGTTATATTCAATCCTACTGCAAAATGAGATCATAATCGAAGCCGAAATTCTCAATCACACCGTGTTTACCAAGAGACGATAGAATTCATTCATGACTGAATCACATAGTAAAGTACATAATTTGATCGGAATCAGATGGTGGAGTATATAGGTTTAACAGAAATCCAGAAAATCATGACAAACTCCATTTTTTTATTGTTGAAGAAAAGGATTATCAGAGAATTATACAACCTGCCTAACAAGGAGGCTATAGTATGAACACATCCATCGACATTAATTACTAGGTAGGGTTCAACAATTACGTACTGAAAGAGAGAGAGAGAGATCTGGAGAGGGATTAGTTGTAGTAGAGCTCGAGGCCGTCGCCGTCGTGGATTTCGTAGTCCTTGAGGGTGATGTGATCCTTGTAGATGTTGTACCACTTCTGGATTCGGATCTTTTCGGCCCTGGTTCCGGTCTGCGCCGCCACGAGCTTCTTCAGGTCTCCGATCGTGTCGTCTTCGTTGCATTTCACCTTCACCTTCTTCCCTAGTCGATCGTTCAGAACCACCTCAATCATTTTTTATTTTTTATGAGATTTCTCCCCCCCTCCTTCGAATCACTGATCTCGCTCGCCGTCGTCTCCGATTCCCCACCCACTGACACAAACGGAAGAGACAACGCGAGGCTCCTCCTGTATGAATGTATAAATCCCCCCATCATCTCCAAATTGGTTGACTTTTGTTTTTGAGTAGTCTTTCTCTTGTATTTAATCTTTGGATTTCATTTCATTCTTAATTAAAATTTGTAAATTTTAAACTTGATTTGTGGTAATAATCAATTCTACTTCGATATAAATTTAATATTATTAGCTTTACTAGACATAGTCTTGAAATGTTAACTTTCCATTAATTATATTTATATATTATAAATAGAGTTATTAAGGGTCAAAGTATTACATTAGAGACTATGAAAAATCAAATAGAGTAGGCAAATACTGAATCAGCCCTGAAACTTCTTTAAAAAATCGAGAATGCCGATTTAAAAAATACCGGATCCGAAAAAATACTGCAAAGGAATCGAGTCGTAAAAACCCAAATGATTTGGTACGGTATTTAAGAACGATACGAGGTAACTTCTCATTCAGAAAATTTCAAACCGAAAATATATAATAATATATTATAAAAATAATAATCTTTTTATATTTGTTCAATAAATAATAAATTTATTGTGCGGGGTCATAGTGTGTTATCAAATATAGAACAGAAGTAGAGTAGAGCAAAAATACTCTTGCTGAAAAGATAGGGCATAATACAGTATACATTAAACTTGAATAAAAGAAGATAGGATTGAAGTGGTTCCTGAAACCGGCCAGTTCTTGGACTGATAGTCTTGTTTTGTCCTTGATTTTTTGTGAAAGATTAGACAGCTCCCGGGCAGGGTGGTCTTTTCTGAAAGATTATGTCGTGACCGAATTAGTACTAGTTTTTAGTGCATTTGAAATATACATATAAACCTGAACACGATTCCGATTTGGAACTTATTCTAACGATTCTGGAACCAGAACCTTACCTGGAGCGGTGGGCGGTACTTGGGAACCGGTGCCAGTGGTGGGTTGGGAAAAGGGTGCCAGAACTGGCTGGGACTAGTATTGGGAAATATTTGCACTAAATAGCACTAAAACTTAACTCATTTCTCTAAATAACACTTAAATGGTTTTATTCCCTAAATAGCACTTAATAATGTCTATAATGACTAGTGATGTCAATCATTTACTTGAATAATGACTAATTGATATGACTAAAAGTGCTACTTTGAGAAAAAAACTCATGTAGTGCTATTTTGGGAAAGTCATTGCAAAAGGAAAGAGAATATTTGGAATATATTTTCGTATATATTAGTTTTGGTAATTTCCTTGTATTAGTAGTTTACTTGTATAGAGATTTCCTTTCCTTGTTTAGTTAGGATTCTCGACTTGTGAGAACCTATAAATGCATGCCTTGGTTGTAAATTGCAAACACAAGAAATACGAGAGTTTTCTCCGAATCAATTCTTTCATGGTATCAGAGCCTAAATCTTAAATTTTCCGCGGCCACTGCTCTTCATCGACCGGCATCGCGTCCATCGGTCAAACGCCCGCCGCTGCTTCCAGACGCCGGAACGATCGACCGTTAGTGAAGAGCGGTCGAGGTCATCGACCGTCCCGACGACAGCTTCTTTCTAATTGCCGCTGTGATTTTGCTCCGTTGTTGATCTGCCATCCGGTATGTTCGAGGAAGTAAGCATGAAGATTATTTCCAACAAAAAGAACGAGGAACGAGAGGAAGAGGAAGTTGGGGTGCGTAGTCGACGCATCTCCCCGTACGATTTGTCCCCGAGCGACAATCCAGGTATGATTCTGACCCATGTTGTTCTGAAGGGGGATAATTATGATGAATGATCTAAATCTCTGCGTTTGGCTCTCGAGCGCGCAAGAAGTTTGGATTTGTTGATGGAACAATCGGGATGCCTGATCCCGATTCGGATGATTTTGATGATTGGTGGACAAACCATTCTTTGTTGGTCTCTTGGATTCGGAACACGATTGATCCAGTCTTGAGGTCCAGTATATCTTTTCTGGAAAAGGCTTCAGATCTATGGAGTGATCTGGAGGCCCGCTTCCCTATCATTAATGGACCCCGGGGTTCAGCAGTTGAAGCGGGATTTAGCAGAATGCAAACAGAAGAATCTTTCCGTAATGGAATATTATGGGAAGATGAAAAAGCTATGGGATGATCTTGCAGATTTAGAACGGTTCCCAGTTTGCACGTGTAGGAATTGCACGTGCGACTTGCAGGAGAAGCTAGTACAGATGCGTGAGAGAGAACATTATCATCAATTTTTATGGGCTTGAATGATGCTTTATATGGAACTTTGCGGTCGAACCTGCTTGCTCAAGAAACCATATCGCCTCTGGCAAGAATATACAATATTCTTGTCAAAGATGAAACATCACGGAATAGGATGCATAAAGGAGAAAGCAAAGAGGCAGGTGCGTCCGTATTTGCCGTAAAGAACAAGATGGAGGCCAAAGAGCTTGTGTGCTCTCACTGTGGCAAAGGAGGACATGAGGTTGAGGCATGCTACAGACTCATAGAATACCCAGAGGGGTGGATCTTCCGAGATCAGGCCGAAAGAGGAAGAGGAAACATCCGAGGAAGGGGTCGTGGAGCTGGACGAGGCGGCGGACGGTCGACCGTAGGGTTTGGACGGTCGACCGTCACGGGCGTTCGTAGCGAGGTGCACGCGGTCCAAGGAGAAGGACCGTCTCCGCTGCCAAATTTTGAGGATTTAACGTCTGAACAGTGGAATGCTGTTCGTCATGCCCTCTCACTTTCTTCCATAGATAATACTCAAAAACTTTCAGGTATTCCTGTATCACCTCGTTGGATAATTGATACGGGTGCGTCCAACCATATGACAGGTGATCTATCTTTGTTATATGATGTGGTGGGAGTGTCCCCATGTGAAATTGGTTTGCCTGATGGAAAACGTGGTGTATCTGTTCAATCTGGAAAGATTGACTTAACAGTGACTATGACTTTGCAGAATGTGTTGTTCGTTCCAAGTTTGAACTGTCATTTGCTTTCTGTGTCACAGCTGACAAAGGATATGAATTGTGAGGCGAAGTTCACCAATATTTGTGTATCTTACAGGACCTAAGGTTGAGGAAAACAATTGGTGTGGGTAGACAAGAAGGAGGACTATATTATTTAAAGAAGGAGGAAAGGAGAATGGCGTGCAGTGCTACGAAGGAGAATTCTTTTGATCTTTGGAACAAACTTCTAGGACACCCTTCTTCACATGTTTTATCCTTAGTTCCTGTAGTTGGATCGAATAAGAGTAGTCATAGTCATTGTGATGTCTGTTTACGTGCCAAACAAACTCGTACCAGTTTTCCCATTAGTTTTAATCAATCTATGGATAAATTTGATATGATACATTGTGATGTATGGGGTCCCTATCAGACGCCAAGTTTGGATGGATCTACGATGTTTTTGACTATTGTGGATGATTTTTCTCATGGTGTATGGGTGTACTTGCTTGATTCTAAGCGTACTGTAGGAAGTGTCTTCAAACAATTTTATGTCATGATTGAGCGCCAGTTTGAGAAGAAAATAAAATGTGTTCGTAGTGATAATGGTACAGAATTTGAGTGCTTAAATGAATACTTCCAAGAAAAGGGTATAGTTCACGAGACATCTTGTGTATCTACACCACAACAGAATGGTAGAGTGGAACGTAAACATCGGCATATTCTGAACGTGGGTCGTGCTCTGAGGTTTCAAGCCGGTCTTCCGATTGAATTCTGGGGAGATTGTATACAGACTGCAGCCTATTTGATCAATCGGATACCCACGTCATTGCTAGGGGGTGACGCCGTATGAGAGGCTTTATGGGAGGTCACTGCCGCTGACTCACATTCGTGTTTTTGGTTGCAGATGTTATGTCCACAATCTGAAGAGGGATGGAGACAAATTTGCACCCAGAAGTATTCCTGGAATATTTTTGGGTTATCCACAAAGGAAGAAGGGATGGCGCGTCTATTTTCTGGCCACCGTAAACATGAGCATGTCCCGTCATGTTGTGTTCTGTGAAGACATTTTTCCTTTCTTGTTTTCCACAGGTGAAACACCCAAAGAAGTTGCATTGAGAAGCAACCCAACCACCGATTATTTTGAAGATGTTGAGAATCTATCCACGGAGAACCATATGGACCGTTCCTGGAGGAACGATCGACAGCTGGGAAATATGGAGGTAGAAGGGCTTCAGACGGTCGACCCCGTGGACCGTGCCGAAGACCACGGTCGACCATCGGCAGGACAGAATGACGGGTCTTCTAGAGATGAATCAACGGTCGACCGCGGCATGGAGGACGATCGACCGTCCCCAAGGCAGAAACCTGTTGAACCAACGCAGCTACAGACAGTCGACCCCGTGGACCGTTCCACGGATGGCGGTTGACTGTCCCCGAGGTAGAAAACTACTGAACCAGCGACGCTACAAACGGTCGACCCTGTGGACCGTTCCACGGATGGCGGTCGACTGTCCTCTTCCCAGCAAGCAGTGGAGACTTTGGGGCATAGTTAGCGGGAAAGGCTCCCAAATGTGACACTTGCGGACTATGTTACACATATTACTGGACCACATAGCGGAGAAAGATGCAGGTATCCACTCTCCTTATATGTCACGTATGAGAAGTTTTTTGATAAACACAAGTGTTTTCACACGGCACTTGATGAGGAAGTGGAGCCCACGAACTTCAAAAAGGCATTTCAGGATGAGCGATGGCGAAAAGCTATGCGGGAGGAGATTGATGCACTGGAAGCTAATGGAACGTGGTCAGTGGTTGCTCCTCCACATCATAAAAAGCCCTTAGCTGCAAATGGGTGTATAAAATCAAGTGCAAGTCCGATGGCAGTGTGGAGATATATAAGGCCAGATTGGTTATATTGTGCAATCATGAGGTTGAGGGACTTGACTACAAGAAAACATTTGCTCCTGTGGTCAAGTTAACTATAGTACGAACTCTTCTAGCTGTTGCAGCTGCGAAGGGTTGGGAGTTGCATCAGATGGATGTGCACAATGCTTTCCTTTAAGGAGATCTTGAGGATGAAGTGTACATGCGACTGCCACCAGGTTTTTCCAATGCTTCTAATATAGTATGCAAATTGAAGAAATCTTTGTATGGTTTGAAACAAGCTCCAAGGTGTTGGTTTGCCAAGTTGTCTGGAGCTTTGAGGCGCTATGGGTTTGTCTAGTCTGTTCCTGATTACTCATTATTCTCTTTCGTTGGAAAGAAAGGAGTCATACATGTTTTGGTTTATGTTGATGATTTAATTATTGCTGGAGATAATTCAGAGATGGTGAGCAAGTTCAAGGCATATCTAGGGGATTGTTTTCATATGAAGGACTTGGGGACACTGAAATACTTTCTTGGTATTGAGGTGGCGAGGAGCACGTCTGGGATATTTCTCTGCCAACGGAAGTACGCTTTGGATATTATTACTAAAGCCGGATTGTTAGGAGTCAGGCCGTTAGGTGCACCCATGGAGCCAAATCATCATTTGGCTTGTTCCCAAGCTCCCCTTCTAACAGATCCAGAACCATATCGCTGTTTGGTGGGACGGTTAGTATATTTGTCTGTTACACGACCGGAGCTTTCTTATGCAGTGCATACTTTAGCACAATTTTTGAAGGAACCAAAGGAGGATAACTGGTCTGCGGCACTTGGGGTGGTCCGTTATTTGAAGGGATGTCCTGGGCAGGGCATTTTCCTGTCTGCAGATAACAGTCTTCAGCTCACATGATGGTGTGATTCAGACTGGGCAGTAGGGGTGTGCATTATTCAGTCCGGACACGGACCGACCCGAAACCCGGCCAAAACCGGACCGGACCGGTCCTTATTCGGTCCGGTCTTCGGTCCTCAATTTTTCCTTATTCGGGTTCCGGTCCGGTCCGGTCCGGTCCACCGGGTTTCGGTCCGGACCGGTGGACCGGTTACATTTTATTTTTTAAAAATATTTTTTTCTGTATAGTATTATAATATTGTATTTTTTAAGGTTTTTTCTTATGCCTAAAGTTAATTTAACTTTAGTACTAAAAGTTTTTTAAATGTTTTGATTTTATTATTTAATATAATTTTTTAAATACATTTTCAATTCAAAATAAGATACCAATTCTAATGATTTTTATATATTTTAAATATGAAAAGTGTGAAAAAGTAAACATCACCTTTATATTAGCAATCTAATGCATTTCAAATTTATATACCAATACTATCACTTAAATTTGTACTTTATCAATAATGAAACGATAATCCGCAAAAACAAACATTGTAAACAATCTCATGAACAAAAATAGTAAAAAATGTATCCGTTTGTCAAAATAAATCGAAAACTCAAAAAAGTATTACAAAAAGCAAAAATGAACAAAGAAGTAGAATATTCTCTATGTAAAATAAAAATTACGAACAAATTTTATGTAATACAGATGGAAGATATATATTTTGTTTAAAGTTTTTTAAAAAATTCAAAACAAATGTGTTTGACAATGTTTAGAGTATGTTACAATTAAAAATTAGTTGTAGTATTATTTTTATTCAATTGAATACTTTAAATTAAACAAATAAAATCAAATTTAAAAAAAATTAAAAATAACATTTATTCGGTCCGGTCCCGGGCCGGTCCTTAGCTTAATCGGTCCGGTCCTCGGTCCACCAAATGCCCCTTATTCGGTCCCGGTCCGGTCCCGGTCCGGTCCAGGTTTGACCCGATGAACACCCCTACTGGGCAGCATGTCCCTTGACACGGCGGTCGCTGACAGGCTGGTTTGTGCAACTTGGGGACTCACCTGTTTCGTGGAAGACAAAGAAGCAGACAACAGTGGCTCATTCGTCTGATGAGGCTGAGTATAGGGCTCTTGTTGTTCTTACGTGTGAGTTGAAGTGGTTGAAGAATTTATTGCGATGTCTAGGGGTTGAACATAAGAACCCTATGATTGTTCGCTGTGACAGCATTGCAGCCCTTCACATTGCTGCTAACCCAGTTTTTCACGAATGCACGAAGCATATTGAGATTGATTGTCACTTTGTTCGTGATGAACTTTTACGAGGAGAGATTCGCACCTTGCATGTACCTACTACGCATCAGCTCGCAGATATTCATACGAAGGCGCTTGGGAAGTCACGACTGGAGTTTCTTATCCCCAAGTTGGGCATTTCTTCATTACATGCTCCAACTTGAGGGGGGTGTAAAAGGAAAGAGAATATTTGGAATATATTTTCGTATATATTAGTTTTGGTAATTTTCTTGTATTAGTAGTTTACTTGTATAGAGATTTCCTTTCCTTGTTTAGTTAGGATTCTCGACTTGTGAGAACCTATATACACATGCCTTGGTTGTAAATTGCAAACACAAGAAATACAAGAGAGTTTTCTTCGAATCAATTCTTTGAGTCATTATGCTTAAGTACTATTTATGTAAATTCTTCCCCCTAGTATTGGTCCGGTTTTGAAACTGTAAAATTTTTCTTTTTAAATATAAACTAATTAGGGGCAAGGGGGTGCCACTATCAAATGGCTATAATGTTCGTTGGCTGCTCAAGTATCCAATCTCCAACTCTACTGGTGTTCTCTACCTTGAGTATACCCCCCTTGAATCCACCTTGTCATACAATTGACGATGATCCCAAGGGTGAAGCCCAACAGGTTCTTGACCAAGAAGATGTTCTGCGGAATGTCCTTGAAGAAGAACCGCTGATTTCCTGCTCTGATGTCCCTTTTCTTGCCACCCAAGATAAAAATCCCCGCTTGACTGAAGATGAAATCAAGCGGGCCACAATGTTGGTCTCTGAGGAAGTTTAAAATCTTGGTGAATTTCAAGTTACACTCCAGTTTTGACCTCAATGTCTTTACAAGCATCACACACACGAAATAATATTTTATGTCAGTAATATCTGTAAAAGTATCGGAGTCAAAAGTAGGTGCAACTTAGAGCATCTCTAACCATAGTGCATATGGTTAAATTTACACTATAAGAAATATACTATTCATTTTTTAATACTCCAATAGATAGTGTAAATCAAATGCTAAAAAACACTATAGTGGAAAAAGTAATTCCTAACTTGTATGTATACAAGATGGTGCAAACCAAATGCTAAAACAAATATTTCAATATTTAGTTTTAAATAATACTAAAAATATTATTAATAGATTGGTTAGATTATGCACATCATAAATGTGATTATAATTAAACCAAAAATTAAATATATTTATTATAAATAAATAACTTAAAATAACAAAATATTATAAAAATGTATTATATAGAAGATATGGTTGGAGTGAGTATAAAAAATTGAATATGTAAAACACTATTGATAGTGTAAAATAAATTTTACACTATCACTTTTTCCACATCTTGGCTCAAATTATTTTGGAGCAATGCTAGGGGTACACCCTTCTCCACCACTCATTTTTATCTACTTTTTATTTATTTAATTTTTTAAAAAATTTTTGCCCATTTTTGTAGTAATGGAGGGGGTGGGGGACAAATGGGGTACACCTTTGGTGTACCCCTAGCATTTTTCATTATTTTGAGATTGTCTAGTGTAGTATTATTCCTACAAGTCCCAAAGTAATTATAGATTGTCTATACCTAGGACTATTTTTTTCCAAAAATTATTCTTAGATTATCTAAAATTCTTAAGTTTTAAAAAAAGTTAGGAGAAAGGGAAGATGCCTTCCATGGAAGGGCATTGCAGTCATTTACCTGACTTAATTCACTCTTTTTAGTTTATGTGTCAAAAGGAAAGTAATTAAACAAGTCTCGGGCGGAAGGAGTATTTCTCCCTTAAATTTTTCTATCGTGCTCTTGAATATGTTCTTCAATTATTTGATCTAATTAAAAAAATGTGAAAATTGGTCAACAAAAACAATGTCCAACACCATCATTAAAAAAAAGTTAAGCAAGGATGTGGATTAACATTTGCAAGGCATTGAATAATTAATAGGGTGGATATTTGTCAAACCAGTAGGCCGGCCGATTCCCCACCTTCATATAATTGCGTAAAGCCAAAGATTCTCTTTTGAAATTTGAATTTAGAATCAAAAATTTAAACACACTTTATGACTTGTTGCATTAGATGTCTCCTTTATAATCTAGGGATGAATGTCTAGTTGACTTTTTTTACCCCACTACTCAACCTATTCATCTCTCTCAATCACTATTTTGGTAATTAATCATTTGTTTACTCCCTCACTCTATATTGATTCTTTCACTAGACTCGTACCTGTGCGATGCACGGACTATTATTTGACATATAATTATTCAATGTTTTAAATATTCGCATTTCTTGATTATATATATATATATATATATATATATATATATATATATATATATATATATATATATATATATATATATATATATATATATATATATATCATTTTGTATGCATCTCATCACTATTTGTATGTTATCTATTTCGTGAGTTATTTAATTCCTATTCAGTGTAATCCCTATTTAAAAATCTATGCCTATATGAATGATATCTAATAATTTACTGTGTATATAATTATTAAAAACCGGGTATCAAATCTGAGCTATTGTATATATTTTTTTATATATATGTGCTAAATATTACATACCATATATATACACATATACATACATACATACATACATACATATATATATATATATATCTTCTTATTTAGTATATATGTATTAAACTATATATCATAGTTATAGATATGTATAAATTCTTAATATACTACTGCATAATCATGAATTGCAAACTTGTTTGTGTGTGTAAACGGGAACAAAATAACACGCACGGCCCGTAACTTGAACATCAAAGCCGTCCTGTTGTTGCCAAGCTTGCCAACGGGAGACCACATGCTTAAAGAAGACGTTTGAGACATTTGATGATTTTTTTTGGATGTTTGAGAAGTGAATTTGAAAGGAATGAAGTTTACATCATAATGCTAGAGTATTTATATACATGCCCCATGATTTCTTTAACCATGCATTAAATGCTTTAGATATTAAAAATCTTTAAAATAGATGGATTTGACACAAAGTAAGTTTTTTTTAAAATTAACTTTATGGAGCCACTAAATCATGGTTACCAATGCAACTTTATGGAAGATGACAATTGAATAGACATAAAGTAAAAAGTAGATTTGATGTTTAGAAAAGGTGAAACACGTCCATCAATGCAGGCCCATATCCGTCCACTAATGCAGGTCCAAACCCGAACCAAGGACCACTTACTTTTGGCGGGAACACTGTTCATCAAAAATGCACCTAGCATTGTATATAGGAGGATACGTAGTACATTATTCATACAGTCAAATCTTATTCATTATACTCCCTTCGTCCCCAATTTGATTACAAATTGCGAGTTACAGAGTAAAATTTCCTACTTTTTGAAATCATTTTATTTACAAATTGGTATGTCAATAAGATATAAAAATTACATATTAAAAAATTACGTCAAAAGTTCTACAAAACAAGAGGTGACAAGAATATTTTATTTTATCAAATACTTAATGAAATTGCGTAAACAAACAAAAGTTATCGAGATAAGAGGAAAAAAATTGTAATCCATTTAGGGACAGAGGGAGTATTATTTTAATAATTCATTTCATGATATAATATGATCATGTCACCTCTTTTTTATAAAACTTTTTATCTAATTTTTAAGAAGAAATCACCCCAGAATCATGGTTATGGGTAAAAAAGAATGAAAATATCAAAATAAGAGTTCTACATCTTTTAAGACCAAAATAGAAGTATAATGGCATTGTGGTGTAAGAATATGCGTTGGTTGTATGATAGAAAATTGATAACAATGTAATATGCTTATCAATTAACCGCCGATGATCCACGACGGCACTTTGGTAGCTGGCGGAGACGGATGCCATTGTGACGATGATAATATGGCAGTTACAATGTTGTGTCAAGGTAGTGAGTGACAATATAACAATGACAGCGGGAACTCTTATTTTTGTCTTAAAAAACTTATGACTCTTATTTTAGTATTTTCATAGTTTTTTACTCCTATCTTGAAAGTTCTCCCAAAACCTCCCTAGATAGAGTAAAAAACTATGAAAATATCAAAATAGGAGTCATAAGTCTTTTAAAACCAAAATAGAAGTTAGCACTGTCATTATTACACTAAGACACCCACCACATTGTCACATTGTAACTGTCATACTACCACCGTCACTACCATTGGAGTGTCGCTGCGGATCACCAATGATTGGCTGATCACACTCAGTGTAATCACTTTTCCATCACACTCCTAACGCATACTCTTACAGTACATTGATATCATACTCCTATTTTGAGTCTAAAAGACTTTGATATTTTCATACTTTTTTATTCCTATCCATGTAGATTTTTTATTTTTAAATATATAAACTTTATATTTGAATTTTACATGTACAACTAAATAAATTGATTTGAAAATAAAATCAATCTAGTCTCGTAATGCGTAATGAGAAGAACCAACTTAAACCGGTCAAAGAAGACGCTCAAATACTCGACCGGTCAAAGTTGATTTTCCAGGATGGGAGACCTAAATCTTCAGTTGTATACTTCAGATAGTATACCGGTCAAACTACTTTATTACCTCGTTTATCACCCGTTTCGGAAAGCTCATCCTTCATAAGTCACCCGTTTCGGAAAGCTCATCCTTCAAAGTGCTACATGACGAGGGAGCAATCTTCCTCACTAGGCGACAAGACCGCTATACGACAGAGGCAATCACCTCGCACCATCCCAGTAATATACACTGACGTGGGTGCACGACGCTTTGTCCCCTTTAACTTAGTTTAAATATTGTTGTAACCTTCGAAGGAAGGGATCCGATTTCTTCTCTCTACGCTCCCTTGTAAAAGCTCCCGTGTATTCTCCTATATTTATAATATCAATTAGGCTACAGGTGTTTCCACCTACAGTCCTCCCGATCATTTTGTGTGTTTTTACACTCTTACTTTTCAAATCAAGTGAACAATCTTAGATCTGGTCTAGTACTGTTTATAAGGTAAAACATTTGTGTTCTTAAAAAATAATTTTTGTTTTTAAAATCATTGTCCATTTAAGCTTTTAGATACATAAAAATTATTTCCTTCGTGCCAAATTAAATTATCTATTTATTATTCAAAGAATCAAACTTTATTCACTTTCTTTCCCTATTTTTGTTAGTCATTTAATAAAATATAGTCACGTCACCACTAGTTTTTGTAGATCTTTTAATGTAGCTTTTAAATATGTAAATTTTATTTTTTAATTTTACACTATTTTTCATATAAAATAATTTAATTGTAACTTATGTTGAACATCATTAACCAAAACACATAACTTAAATTAAGACCAATAGAGTAAATAAATACGGAAATGTACTATGTACAATACATATTTGTTTGATTCTTAATTTGTCTATAAAAACACAATAAATAGTTACTCCCTCCGTCCCAAAAAGAATGGGACGGTTTGACTTTTTGGAAAATTAAGGAAGAGATATTTTGGTATTGACTTTCCAAAAATACCCTTGATGTGATGGGTAAAAGTAGAATTCGATGGGTAGATTATTAGAAAAAAGGTATAATGTGATAGGTAGGGTATGAAAAAGTAAGGGGTAAAAGTGGTTTTTTAATAGAAATGTAACGGACTTTATGGAACGCAGTTTTTTCTAAACGTAACAAACTTTTTGGGATGGAGGGAGTATTTAAAATATGATGGAATAGAGAAGTTATGAAAATCGATTGCATTAACTAAAACAAAATACAAAATACTCTGTATATAATACACTAAGAAACGGAGTACAAAGTAAATAAGGTAACTAACTATACAAGGAGTAAAAAACTATAGAATTAAGGATAATGCTAAGAACCCACCAATCACACCCACACTACTCATGACAATACAGATGAGTTTATACCTGCACTGACAATTATCGACTATGTTGCTCACAGATGATTATCGGCTTTGTGTGGGCATGAAAACATATGTATTGTCATGCATTGAGGCATGGGTTGAGGCACTGTAGCACATTCCTAGAAATAAAGGAAAGAATTAATTGACAAAGCATCTTCCTAAATGAAAAGATATCACTCCATGAATTGATCCTTAACATAAGTAAAATAATATCCTCCCTAAATAGACATTATTTGAAACAATTTTTCAGTCACTACCGCTTTCGAAGATTAAAATAGACACAAACAGATACTCTGTACTTCAGAATTAGTATATTAAAGCTTCATCGACATTAAATAAAAACCCAAGAAATTTGAATGGGGGACAAAGAGGAACAAAGAATAGGTGAACAGAGACTACCAGAAAGGACTGATAATACTGCTGAGATTTTAGCCATAGTGTACACAAACCCTGGGGCACTAATAAGTGTGACAACAAATTAATCATCAGTAACGACCACTATTATCATAATAATAATAACCTAGCACTGCAACCTCGTGATCAACCCTCCAGTAATTTGCGTCGCTAAATTCTTTTATAGCAGTGCTGCCACCGCCCTCGTCGGAGTTGTCTTTTTCTTGGGGTGAAACGACAGCGATGCTCCTTTTCAAGGGAGCCGCTTCTCCGACAATCCCTTCCTTGAGAGCATGTTCCATTGCCTTTTCGGTTCCTTCCAATTCCACGCCTACGAATTCCACGTCCTCTTCGAACAAAGAAGGGACGGTGGCTGGTTTCTGGCTGGGATCGGAAGTGAACGGAGTTTTCACGGAGTCAGGAGTTGAGGCGGCATCACACGGTTGTAGTGCTGGTGGTGGTGGGGAGGTCGTGCTTGCCTCCACCGGGGAATCATTGTTAGATGAGATGGGTGGGTCAAGAAAGGGGTTCAGATTGGATCTTTCAACATGTAGATCTGTGGCATCACCCCATGCTACCCATTTGGGGATAGGCCGATCTCCAAACAGGTCTTCGTCTGATGTCTCAAAACGGAAGAAGTCTGTATCTCTCCCATTAAATCCGTTGAGGATGTTTGGGTTTAAACCACCCTTGCCGTCAGCCACCAACTCTTCATCCTCCGTTCCAACAACCACCTCATCATCACTGTTACTGTTACCGCCGCCACCACTGTTTGGTGATCCTTTCAGGTTGATCTCCTCCATCATTTCTGATATTGAGGATGTAGCACCATCTATTCTATCGTCTTGGAAAGCAAACCAATTTGAATTCGTGAATAAACTGCAGCAAGAATTAAAAGAGACCATGTCATACACAAACATTGGGGGAGACAGAAGCAATCATAAAAACAAACATCTTCTCGTCCAAATAGCTGCTGAGTGCTGGCAGCAAACCAGATGGCGCAAAATTGTTGCCATTAAAGCCACAAATAACTTCTAAAAAGAAAAACAAAACAAAGAAATCGGGTTCTGTTGGTCGATTATGAACATAAAGCTCACCTCCCCTGGTCATCTCCCAACCTCAGGGATGATATTACAACTTCAGCAGACTCGTCATCAAAGTACTGCAGATACATGAAACAATTACGATGTTACCAAATCAGTCACAAAATTTGGACAAGAATAAAGATACATCAAACATATTGTGCGAATATGTTAGTCCCTCCGTCTCACTATGTTTGTCTCACTTTTCCCAAAACATTTGTCCCATGCCATGTTTTGCAACATTTATGTGGCTCAAGATAATCTATAACTTCACAAAAACACACAACTTAACTTCTTTGTGGGGCGAAAATTGAGTTTAGTGTAAAATCTAAAAACTTAGGAAACAAGAGCATTGAGAATTGAGAACATATTTAGGCGTTTACTTTTTCACTGACAAGATTTGGAAAATGGGAAACTTTCTTTGATTTACATGTTCCCTCAAATTTTGGAATGAAAAAACTAGGCACTTGGGGTTTCCAGTGTGAAATGCAAAAACAACATGAGCACCTTACTGCTGAGTGCTAACTACAGCTGGCAGTGAGGTAGGGGTGAAGGGGCAGGTTTGCTAAACATTCATAGCTTTTGTTTACAAAATTTGCAATTAAAAAATGAGGATTGACACAAACAAAAAAGAACGGCCTAGTTAATTAGCAAAAGAGAATGATCAAATAGCATTGAAAACTTTTACCTCATCATCCCGGTCAAGGGCTCCTTGACCCTGCAAATGTGTAGTACATCAAGAGAGGCTTTTAATAAAACTCAAACAGGGAATTTTAAAGAAAAGTCCTTCAGTTAGGACTTGAGATAAGGAATAGCCAGATGACAAGGTTTGCTTCCATTACCTCCTCAGCCTTATCATTATCATATATTGTGTATCTGAATGCTTGGCTCAAGTTATTAGCTAAAGCAGATACATCATAATCTCTGTCATGAGCATCTTCCTCATCACTGTCTCTTGTCTGATCATGCAAGGCAGTAGGACGGCTGCACCCATGCAAAATAATAAAGAACCAATTTTAACCAAAAGTGAAACCCAATGAAATTTCATATTTTTTTATCTGCACTCACTTGGACTTGTAATAAAAGAGATTTAATAAAGACCAATATTAGCTTCTGGTAGGTTGATCATATCAACAATTAAATGGCTAGATTAGAGTGCAGTAGCTAGCTCATTACACTTTTGATGAAAAGTAATCAAATTTGGAAAGGAAAAAAACATTAAAACATACCCACATGCCCATCGATGTACATTCTCAGTTCTATTACGATCTTGCAAAACTGTAGCTTGCCATTCACTCCAGCCAGTAACATTCTGGAAAAACCCAAATGTGATTTCTTAAGTGAATGTTATATGAAAAGGAATATCATTCTACAGGAATGACATGGTGTTGGAATTATGTAGATTTCAGCCACAACCAGGAAATAAATTCAAAGAGTAGCAGTGTTCCAATTACACACATTTTTACTAAAATTGAATAACTTACAATCCCTTTGTATCACTATTTCTGTCTCTTCACTATTTTATGTATCCCACTATTTTTACCATGCATATTTAGTAGTACTTGTGTGACTCGCTATTTCTTTCTTTACTTTTTTTAGGTTACTTTTTTACTTCTTAACATCATTACAACACAATTTTACATTTCTTAATTAGCATATTACTTGTTAGATTTAATCGGGTTTGTTCACATATAACTGAATGGGTAATAAGTCAATGTTCTGGTCAGTTACTATGGTGTCAGTTAGTGTGTTTTACATATTTAATTAATTTAAAAATAACAGTTGGGTAGATTCTAAAAGCAGTTATGGGTAGTTTCCAATGTTAATAGGTGTGTTGGTTCGTAATAGTTGCGTTGGTTCCAAGGTTTTAAAAGGCGAAAACTAGCCTCGAGGCGGTAGAGGAAAATGCCTCGAGGCGTAAGCCTCGAGGCGGAACAAGGCGTAAGCCTCAGATCAACTTGATAAAAGATAACAAACAAAACAACTTTTAGGTAAACAAAATGCATAATCCATAATTATGTCAAATAAGTCATTAAGTAATACATAAGTTTTCATTTAAAGCAAAAAAGGGGGGCAGAATAAAAACGCAATAAGATAATCATGATTCAAGATAACCAAAACACTAAAAAAGTTGATGTAAAACCAAACTATATGTAAAAGATTAAATTTAAAGTAATNTTAACAATGAAAAATCTTAAAATTTAATAATGAAAAATCTTAAAATTGGCTAACTTAAAATTCTTCAAGTTGCTGGAATTTTGGAAAATAAAATTACCAGAGTAAAAAAAAGTTAAAACAAATCTTCAAGAAATCATAAATTCGTACCTTAAGAGAGAAACGAGAATAGGAAGCCAAATTGCACAGGGAAAGCCGCGACCAGAGAGAAACGACCGGAAGCCAGAGCGAAAGAGAGAGACGGCGAAAGAGAGAGAATCGGAAGCTGGACAGCCACGCAGGGGTGCGATTGGAAAATTGGAACTTTAAGAGTTTTTATTTATTTATATTTAAGTAGTGCTTCCTGCCTAACTTTTTCAAAGGGACCAACTATTTGAAGGCCCAATAACTTAAATTCAAAAGGGCAGAATATGGCTTATACGGACTATATTTCAAGGCGAACGCCTCGTTTCCTCCTCAGTGCCTTACCGCCTCGAACCGCCTCAATAAATCAAGGCGTACGCCTCGCGGAAATCATCTGGTGCGAACGCCTCTGGGGCAAAAAACTACCGCCTCAGCGCCTTACCGCCTCAGGGCGGACCGCCTTTTTCGCCTTTTAAAACCATGGTTGGTTCGTTCTCTATTTATATTTAAAGAACACAATGAATCCTGTAGCAAGTTCACAACAATAAAATAATCTAGTTTGCTTTGATCTGGTCCTGTCTAAGATCACTATACCAAGTCCAATCTAATTTTTTTTAATCCAAACTAAAAGCTTGCCCAATCTTAACTTTTATATATCCATACTTTGGTGGATTTGTCTAAAAACCTTTATTATTTTCTATCATAAATTAGTATAATAAATCAATTCCAAAAACAAATTCCCATTTTGGTTTACAATGATTGACTAGAGATATTTTCAATTCGTTTACATTGAAAATTGGTATAGAAATTAATAATAAATTTAAAAAATACATCAAAAAAGTCTACAAAACTAGAGGTGACAAGACTACGTTAATATTCATGGAAAGTGATTTAGTCTGACCATGTAATAGTAACGGAAAATGGGGGGTAGAGTAAGTGTTTTTAATATACATCATGTCACCAGTGCTTTTACGTTGTTCAACTCAATTGCGTTATTATTTTTTTGACATTGATAAACACTAATAACAAAAATTAAAATAATAATAATGCTAATGTGAATAACAATAATCATAGAAAAAATGTATGTAAATGATTTGAAATTCATAGTGGGAAGGAATTGGAATGAGTTAGAAGAAATTAAAAGAAGTTTGAAAAATGGAGAAGTTCGATTAAATGGGAAAAAGTTGAAAGAAACTAGAAAGAAATTGAAGAAAGTGAAAGGAATTGGAAGTTAAGAATTCCTACCCAAAAGAATAGAACCTTAGTTGCATATTAATACAAGAATTATATGAAGCACTAATAACAAAAATTATAATAATAATAATGCTAATGTGAATAACAATAATCATAGAAAAAAATGTATGTAAATGATTTGAAATTCATAGTGGGAAGGAATTGGAATGAGTTAGAAGAAATTAAAAGAAGTTTGAAAAATGGAGAAGTTCGATTAAATGGGAAAAAGTTGAAAGAAACTAGAAAGAAATTGAAGAAAGTGAAAGGAATTGGAAGTTAAGAATTCCTACCCAAAAGAATAGAACCTTAATTGCATATTAATACAAGAATTATATGAAGAAATGTGGTACCTCAAGATGTGCCCGAATGTGACTATCATTGCTTCCCAGTTGTACAAGTTTATTAGAGATTCGCGTTAGGTGTCCAATGTTTCCCATCCGTGGTACTCGTTTTCCAGCCGCAGGAAGAGTTGCCTTGATCAATTAAGGCACAACTAATCAGTAGATCAAAGTAATCCCACATAACGAGTTCAAAAAAAATAAGAGTTCACAAACTCATGTTCTTGATTATGAAGTACGCCTTCAGAAGATATGTGTTAGGAGCATAAATGGTCGAGGACTTCAGATATAATTACCTGATTCACATCAGTGGATATGGTTGGTTGTTTATCTGTTTGAAGTATTTTTCCAGCCAAATTATAATCTTGAAAAAGATGGTCAGTTATGAAACTATTTTTGCTTTCCAAGCAGGTGTAGACTATACTCTCAACATAATGATGCAAAGCATTATTATATGGGTACCTGTATCAATTAAACAAACATATTAAAAACAAAGACAATGTCCAGAAACCAAGAGACCAACTATCTTGTTCATTGTAACATGTTATACCATGTTCAAAGACATGTGAGCATTTAAACACAAACTTACTCAAAAAAGAGATCCAGGATTCTATGAATTGTCCCTGATTTGATTAACTCTCTCTGTGCTACTTCATTGGCAGATTTCAGTAGAACAGAAATGAATTCCACAATCTACATTAAGCAGAACTAGATTAGGATTCAAAGGTGAACAAATTATAAATCTTGTACAATTAAACTAGCATCCATAGTAAGATACAAGTGTTAAACATTTCACTTTTGCACACAACATTTATGTTTTTAGTTGTGTTCATTGCCTGTTGAGCTAAAACGGTCATTTTTTACAACATTTTATTGTAGAGCAAAAAAGACCCTCAATCAATATCACATGTAATGCTTCTTTTGATTCTTGCTTACTTGCTTTCTATGAAGGTTTGAGTAGTAAATGCAGCAATGCATAAGAGGTCTAACACAAACAGCCTCTTTGTTATTACAGGGCTAATGTTGTGTGCTACACTTGGGAAACAAAACCATAAACAAAATTTATCCGTGCAAATAAACAGACTCGCAGCACAATTTTTTAGAAGGCACTTCTGAAATAACTCTACAATTATTTTATTTTTACTTTGTATAATTTAAGAAAAAACTAAACAGGATCCAAGACTCCAAGTATAGAAGGAGAAAAGGAAAACTTATAAAGAAGGTAGCAAGCTAAGTTAAGGTTAACCCTTCTGATTAAAATAACCTTTAAGCGGTGCTTCCCAAGAGGAGGCCTCAATTCACCATATGTTGTAGGCAGAACCTTCTCATCAGAAGAAACATTTAACAGCATCAGCAAGTCACCTACATAACAATAGCCATTACCATAGTAACATTGCAATGTTGGATCAGAGAAAATTGCGTTCACAAGTTGTCACATATAACACATATCGTGAACTCATGATTGGTAAAATCATTTTGTGCAGAGGCTACTGAAATACTTGGAACTATCCTCACCCAAAAGCCTATCAAAGCAGCTTAGAATGCCACAGAATTATCCTAGAAGATCCTGATATCCTTACATAGTACCAAAGAGTTTGCATCATGATGCTTTCTTGCATTAAATTGTTGTGAGAATACTCTTATTAAAAGATATAGCTGATGAGGTGAACATTACATATGCATATACATATATAGTATGCATTAAAACAAGGGTTCCAAGAGTATATTTATCCCCACAGCATATCAAATGTACTTTGCATAATGTGCGTTCACACTCACCAAGCTTAGGCAGCATAGCACCAATAGTGTCAGAATCCACATGCAGAGGAGCCTCGTACATGTGCTGGGTTCGGAATGAATACATCATGGATGACGGAATTGATCTTTTTGGGTCCAACAAAGAAATACAGACAGACAGCGAGTAGACAAGGGCGGATCTTGAAAGTGAATCTTCAAGTGCATGACCAAATACTCTTGCAACAAAACTGAAAAAGAGAATATTAGGCACAGATTGTTCTTATATTAGGAAATAAACCAACTTTCAAAGAAAATGCAAGGGAAGCCCTGAAAACCTTGGGCTTGATAGCTTTGTAGCAAGAGGAGATGGTGAATTTCTGGTAATTGTGCAGAGTGTCTCTGCTGCATTTGCATGCACTTCGGGAGGACACTGGAGTATATAAAAAATAGATAGCATTAAATTATTCATGTTTCTGAAATAATAGGAATTATAATCATCAACAAAATGAATTTTTCATATTTAGTGTCAAGATTGAGCATTTGAAAAAATACTACCATTAAAACATTGATCTAACATGGCTAATATGGTCTATCACCATTGTATAAAAGACTGAGAAGTTTTGAATTACAATGAAAGTAAAGTATCTCGACAATAAGTTGAGTACAATAGAGTAGGCAAGCACAGTAAATGCGTACATTAGAACAGAATAAAACAGAACATCATAGAGCTGAAAACAGCAATAGTTGTACATACAGAAGGGCTTAGTTTATCCACAATCATTTCTAACAAATTGCTATCAGCCAACCATTGTGAGACATCTGTAGAGTTGGGATAGTTATGATCATCAGCCCCAACAAGACGCACCAAAACCTGAACAAAACATCTAGTTAGCGCCAAATATCAATGCCATTGGAATGTTAGTTAGCACCAACTAATACTATATCTTACATAATAAAAAAACATATGCTCAGCTGCAATTTTAAAATCCCATTACTGACCTCCATGATGGAAGTGATACCAATCAAATCAACCATGAGCCCGAACACGTCATGATGGGCCTGCAATAAGTGAGCAAGGAACTGGGTCACCAGAAATGTGGACACAAAAGTAAAAGACTGCTGATCTAACAGTATATTTTGCACACCAAAATCATTTTGTAAACAAATGAGTAGCATAGAGTACAAAATAATATTTTGGCCATGTGGGCTAGTTAAAATTACTGACACTTCTATGGAAGTCAAGCATTGCTTATTTTCGGTTGAGAGAGCAAAAAATGAAATAAAACTAGGGTTTATGAGCTCATGGATCCAACACCATGTTGGCTAGGAGAAAATAAAACATTGTTGATCGAGGGACTTTTTATTTGCATGTGCATACATGCAGTTTATACACTACAAACAATGAATTGTTCAATGAAGCATAAAAATAGGAAAAGTAGTAGAACGATGAATCCAAGATTTATACAAGCTTTAATTTGGTATAAGATGCTTTGCTTTTAACATCAAGGGAATCAATATATGAGCCTCAAAGGTAGGACTACAGTATATTATATATAATACTTCTAAACAGTCATATCATTCATTTAAATCTGAAATCATAAAGTGAACATTGTTAAATAAATATCATCAGTAACTCAAATTCATACCACCATTTGCACGGTAATACTCAAGACTTAAAAAAACAGTCAAATGCTTAGCTATGTGCAACATACATAGTACTCCCTCCGTCCAAAAATTATCTTCTCATTCACTACTCACAAGGTCAAAATAAAGTACTCACCTTTACATAGTTCATGAGTGGAATAGTCTTCCGCACCATTAAACAAACTACAACCTGCAAGGCCCCATGGACTAATTAAAGCAAGTTTCTTTAGCCAATAAAAGATTCACATGCAAATACTGGCTTAAACTGATCAAAGTACATACCTTGCTAAAATATCCAGCAAGCAAGGCACTGTGATGCCGGCTTGATTCAAGAAAGGAGAAGAGAATATTCATTAACTGCCAAAAAAATTGCATTAAAAGTGTGGAGATATCAGATAAATATAAATATCAAATCCCAACTGTAATATTCAACTGCTGCAATTGAGCCGTGTTGGTGATTGATAACATACCTCTTCTTCCTCAACCAGAGTTTTAAGGATAACATCAATTTCACATGTGAATATCTCACATGCAATGAATGGAAACCTAAAATTTCAAAAAAAAAACTATTTTCAGGAGGGATAAAGAAACTTCCTTTGCTTGTATACATCAAATACCAATGTGCTAGAATTCATCTTGAAACATACTTGAAACTCCGTTTGTTATCAGCTTGGTCAAGAGATTCCTCAACAATATATCGTAGCAGCTGTTCAACCTGGGTTCTCTCCCTTAAACTGCAAATGACCAAAAAATATTTCAGCAGGGTCTCAGAAAATCGATGGCTTCAGGACTAGGAAGAAATATACTAAGACAAGATTGCAGCGGTATCTTAATCAAGCTTACAAATTAATGAGTCGACTATTCAAAGCCTTGCATTCTTGGATTATATCTTCTTCATCAAGAAGTTCTTCCAACGAGAAATTTTCCTTGTCAAGTATAGCTTCAATCTAGGGATCCAGAACATATGACATATCATAATGACACAGATTAATCAAGGGAAAAAATATTGCAGAAGCAGATTTCTTAATGCTAAGAACCAAATAGGAAATGAATAGCCCATATACTCCGTAAAATATAAAACATGGAGTGCTACGGGCAGCAAATCAGATGTTGGATCCTCCAGATTTTAATATGGGATTCGAAATGTTAATTCTAGTAGATAACTGATATATCACTAGGCATTTAGATATTTACGGTATGCTTTTAACAATTTAACAATTTATTAAACAAATAAAAAAGGATCCCGGCAACTTTTGGCGCCTGCCATTTGCTCTTCCAAGTTTGACCACAAATTTGAAATCAACTAACTAAACACATCAGATCTCTCCAACAAAACACTAAAAATTGAGAGTCACAATACTCAAATATTGTGCTAGTTTTTAATAGTTTTAGAACTTGAAAGCCCCTATGATAAGGTCAATTGTTGGTGCCCGAAGTTTAAATCACATAAATATATAAATATTCAGTTAATGAGTGTCCAGATTTGTAACTGCAGCTATGCAATCTGGTGCTGTGAATACAACACAATGAAGTGTCTTTATGAGCAATGAATGTCTGGACAGATTGGATTGACACTTCTCTACAGTTTGACATAAATACAAGTTTTCCAGGCAGCAGAAAAATATCTCCATTTCAAAACAAAAAGACAAATCTCTAACTAGGAAAGCTATTTCAAACATCGGCTTCTTATAAGATGGTACCCCCTCCAGGCCTCCAGGAAAAATGGAGAAAAATAACTGCATGTAGTAATATTTTTCCCTTCAGACCTCCCAATCGAATCAAAATGCGAAGATTGAAACATTGCAGCCAGAGGTAGAGACGGATCCGCTAACTTACCGTCGAAGGAGCCGAGAGAGGTGGGAGCTTCCAGAACATGACTCGAGCCGTGTACGTCTGCGACTGGAATGAATGCTCGACGCAAGCAGATACGCAAAATAAGGATAAGAGAACAGATCTGCAAACCCTAAATATGAATCTCGGATATTAGACCTCCGAACTCGAGAAGAATACAGCTGAGCGGAGAAGAAGAAGAAGGCATAAACCCTAGGCTTGAAGACGGAGAAGGGCAGCAGAGAAAAGGAAGGCGCAAAGACGGGGGCGGCTTAGAAAGAGAGAATACAGAGATTGGCGTTGGAAGAGACGAAGAGAAGAGATGAAAGAGATGGCTGCACAAGTACCAAATTAATGGAAAATTCAAATACGGTCAAATCCAAAAATCAATACTTGTAGGGAACACACCAAATGGATATGGACATCCCTTTTTTTTACGGTACATCTTTTTTAACAAATGAAAAAGAAAGAATAAAGAAGTAAAAACTTAAAAATATACTCCGTATTAAAATTAGAGTTTCATATTTTTATTTTTAAAATATAATTTTAAATGCATTTACAGTGTCAATCATAATCATGTATATTACCAAAAAATATTGTAAAGTGTCTTATATATAGTGTCACATTACTACAATCTAAACTCTTTTTTGAATAAAAATGTAGATATCTTATTTTAGTACTTTATCTATATTTTACTCTTATTTATGGCAATTTCTTTTTTACGGAGTAACAATCAGGGGATCTTTTGAGGTGATTAGAATAAAGAAATCTCCCTCGGTAGAAGTAAAAAATATGAAAATATCACAATAAGAGTCTAAAGTCTTTCAAAACCCAAACAAGAGTATAATAACAATGTGATGTAAGGGTACGCGTTAGCAGTGTGATGGAAAAATGATGACACTGTAATATATCAGTGTGATGATCAGTCAACCATCCACAACCCATGGCAGAACTTTGGTAGCCAGCGGCAACGCATGGCAGTGTGGCAATGATAGTATGGTAATTACAATATGACAGCGTGCTGAGTTTGACAGTGTAACAATGTCAGTGTGAACTTCTATTTTGATATTAAAAGATTTATCACTCTTGTTTTGATATTTTTATAGTCTTTACTCCTATTTAGAAAATTCTCCCATTACAATAACTTTTGTTGCTCTGAGGGCATTAGCTATATGTTTTATTTGTTGAGTGTTGGATGTATAATAGGATATGGATTTTGAAATTTGGAAAAGAAATGATATGAGTTTCGAATTATGGAATAAGTTGTTTAATTATTAATTGGCAGAGTCGCCAATAGCCAGGGTGATTGGCGGCGGAAGTGTTAGCCAGTGACAGGGTATGATTGACGGATGAAGAATATTTTAAATGTAACACTCTAATCCGTCCAGGTCTGCAGCCCCTTTTGGACTAAAGTATTGATTTGGTAATCGTGATAATTTAAAACATTTCAAACATTTTTATTTATAAATAATATTCCATACATAATTGTAGAAAATACGGAGTGTTTAATAATAATAATGCGGAAGCGACTTTTAAACATGTCTCATAACAACATAATTATTTATTTTGTTCAATGATCCACCACGACTGTCTCGCCCCTTCTGCTGCCAGGAATCAGCCAATCATTCATTCTATCTACCTGCGTGTAGCAAATAAAACACACTACACGCTCAGCGGTGAAGCTGAGTAAGCATATCTAAAGCGTCGAACATCCAAATAAATTGAATCTCAATTCATAATCAACCATTTGATATCATGCACACAATATATGATTCAAACATTCATGATATTCTCAATATTTTATTCCAAGTCATTTGATATTCAATATCTCAACCATGCTCTTAAATTATTCTTAATCTAAGGCCAAATCATTTTATAACAAACTCTTAGCTATTCCTAGTCTAAGGCAACATTTCTAACCAGGCCCTTAAACTATAAATAGTTTAATGCAGAACACAAGAATCGATAATCCACCCTATGGGTCATGTGGATTACGTACCAACTGAACAATGATTTGTCGGGTGGGTGATATCCGGTCTGGATCCTGTACGTATGTTTTAACCCCGAAATACGAATTGGTCAAGGAGGTATATCTTAGAGTTCTTCTAGATATCCTTAATAATATCATCATTATACAAGTGGGTATATCTTTAGAGTTCTTCTAGATATCCTTAACAACATTATTCATCAATTCATATTCTTAGTTCAACAATCATTTAATAATCTAGAATATTCATCAAATGAACAATTTAATAACAATCAGCGGCCTAGCATCGAGTGTTAACACCCTAGCTTACCGTCATGCATCACATAAGATCCCTTTTAGTTGTTAAAACACCATCTTTATTCCAAGAAATCATCTTTTTATTAATCATAATGGTTTGGTATCAAAATATAGGATTCCATAACTCAAAAATCATGTTTTCTAAATAAAAATTGATTAATATATGATAGGAAATTCAATTATTAGCTATTAGCTTCATTTTCTTCAATAGTGTAGGGAGACAGTCTACTGTCACTTCTGATAATCTACTGTCTGATGTTCAGAATGGGCTGATAATCGATTATCACACTCTAATAATCGATTATCAAACTTCAGAGAGGGCTGACAGTCGATTATCACATTCTGATAATCGACTGTTGCTCAGCTTTGTTACAAAAATCTGCAGAACGATGAATAATCGATTTTCAAGTTGATAATCGATTATCAATCGTCTTCTACCTCGAGCCAACTTGCGGAAATGTCACTTTTACTCACCAAACTTCAATTAAAGTATATAAAAATGTTCTCCAAGGTTCATGGATCATTTTAGCATCATTAATTCATAATTTTAACATCAATTTCATGGTTTATGATTCTTAGTTCTTCAAGTATGTCAAACACAAAACTCAACCAATTGACCATTTATGAACGTAGAAACGACCTATATGAACATTCTAATCATTAGATATATCTAGGGGCTTACTTTAATGTTAAACGATGATTCCGGTGAAAAGACGGCGAAACTTCCGGCGACAAAAGCTCTCAACTCCGGCGACCTCTCTCTGAAATGGAAACACCAGCAAACTCTCATCACTCAAGGCAGTAGAATAGAAAGAATTTTGGGATGATTTGGTGAAGAATTGAGGGAATAAAGATTTCTTAAATAGAGGAAGGAAGGAGAAGAAGACATGGATGAAATATTCATGAGTCACCAAAATCGGATAGTGCGCCGTTTGTACAGTGAGCGCCGATTGGAGTGTAGTCCCTGATTGGGACTAATTTCTGGTCCCAATTGGGGTACACTTTCTGGTCCAACTTTCTCCAAATTGAAATCCGATTGAACCGTTGGGGTCAGACAGTCAAACTCTACATAATGATGTGATTTTCATTATTTATTGACAAACTTTAGAATTTACTTATTTTTGGGTCCTTCTCAGTAATTAATTAATTATAAATTAATTAACTCTGATAGGCCTATTTTTGGGGTGTTACATTTCTCTCCCCCTTAAAATAATTTCGTCCTCGAAATTACCTGAGTCATTGGTTGAAGAGATTCAGATATTGCATCCTCATTGACTCTTCGGTTTCCCATGTTGCCTCTTCAGTCGAGTGATTCCTCCATAGCACTTTGACTAAGGGTACAGATTTGTTTCTCAATTGTTTGACCTCTTGTGCTAAAATTTGTACAGGTTCCTCTTCATAAGTCAATTGTTCGTCAAGAGTTACAATTCCCTCAGTCAAGATAACGCTACCTAGCCTTGCCATAGAAAAGTTGTAGCTATGTACCTTATGCAGTACCTAGAACAAGTTAAGACCACCTTCAAGATTGGCTATACGATGACCTGGGTGTGCAAGTCACTAAGCTATCCCTCCAATATATCTCGGACTTAGTTTTCCCTTCCTACCGAAACGTAGCACTTTCTTCCACGGTGAGACTTTCAGAATTTGAAAGATATCGAAACTTATCATTTGAAGGATTGTGGTATCTAGAGATATCAAATTCAAATTCCTTTTATGTCTCACCAAATAACAAAAAAGAAATCAAATATCATGATATATGGAAATCATATCTCCTACGTTCACTAGACAGACGCTAACTTTTGTTTTGTGATTGGTAAAACCCCTTATTTAATCACAAAGGACTCTTTTAGCCTCCAAATAATAGTTCCTTTATAAATCATATATATATGTGTGTGTGTGTGTGTGTGTGTGTGTATGTATGTATGTAAAGGAGAGTTCATTAGTTGTAGTGGAGACACGTGGCGTATGACATGACGAAATTTGTATCTACATGGCATAGTATCATCATTTTATTGGTCCACATGGAATTTGTTAGTTTATTTTTTATTTAAAAGATTGTTCATAATTATTTATGTTAATTACCATAAACTTGTATTTATAATACTTTTCATATTCTAATTATTATATTATTATGTCGTCTTTCATCATTTCAAAAGATATTTTAATATCTTATAATTAATTAATTACTTTTTTAAAGGTTATATAAACTTTATTAAATTTTTTAAAAGACAAATGTTTGTATAAATGTTTACACCATTTTCCACTTTTATTCCATTTTAAAAATATAGATTTATACGAAATATGGTACATTTTCGTCATTCTTAAAATTATAATTTTTATTTTAAAATAATTGCATAGGCATTACTTAAAACTGTTTTCCATTTCTTATATATTTTTTATTGTACCTACGATTAAAAATATCTTATTCAGTGGTTAAAACATAAATATATATATGCACATACCAAAGGAAAAATATGTATTATTATATTCAATGACTAATTCTTTTGCATAAACTTTTTTTATTTTATTAGTATTATATGAATATTCATTTAATGAGTTGAAAAATCTAAAAAATTTAAGTTTTCAAACTATTCATCATTTTTTCTTTTTATTGCCTTTCAAGTATAATAATTATATAAATTTTAGAGTAGGAAAATCATTGTTAAAATACAAATTATGGGCTGATAAGTTCTTTTCTGGATGGAGGGAGTATATAAATGTCGAGTATTTAGTTATGTTCAAATATGTAGTTATTCAATACTTTAGATGTGAAATTGCGTGAATGATCATGTGAATTCCAAATATATTAAAGTTATTGACATTATAAAGAGTAAGATTTCAGTGTACAAAAAGTTGTTTAAAATTCGTATTAACAATTCAAACTTTTCCTTTAAAATTTTAAATACTCCGGTAAAATTTTCTATCAAAATTATAAATTTGATTAGTGTAATGTAAAATAATAAGAGTCATAAGGGAAATTAATAAACACATCCTCCCCACACATACCATGATATTTCCAAAAAATGAAAGGTGTATGTAAGTTATTTACAAATAGTTAGTGTATTATGCTTCATATGTAATATTTATGTTTTCTATTCATAGGCAATGCGATAGAAAAATTGTAATTCACTTTTTTTTTTATTTAATTTAGGTTTATATTTTAATATAATAAAAATTTTATAGATATAGTTTACAGAAAAATATGCGAGCCCGTGCGGATCACGGGGTAAAATATAAATAACTTATAAAATTATATCTTTTTTAAAATGACTTTCTTTGCAAATTATTATAGACATAAAAAATAAAAATTATAGATTTAAAAGGAACATCAAAACTTTTACAAAATAAGTAATGATATGCTTATTTTATCAAATGATCAAAGAATACACTTATTCAAACAAATAGGTTATCAAAAGTCTCGAACAGTAAAGAGAATGATTAATTGGAGATGTGAGAAAAAATTATTTATACTCTGTATTCATCTCAAAATAATTTGTATACTTTAGATTTTCTCCTTTCTTTTTTGAAAAGAACATTTTAAAATATTTATTTTTCGTCTAGATAAATTCTAGTCATTCACTTTTTTCAACACATTTTAATGCCTTCTCAAGTTTTTTTTTAAATATTTCTAAAATTAAAATGTATGGGGTGGTTTTACCCACAACATCAGCCTTCTAGATTGGGTTCCTACCTCATGGGATTTTCGTTCGTACAATCAATGGGAACCTCAATATTCCCTAATGACTATTTAATTTTTCGTCCGTACGTTGGTAGAGATGATTAGATGAGCAAAATTGTCACAATAAAAAAATGACTTCTCCTTTCCATTCCAACCAAATATTTTCCTTTCATTCACTATCACAAGCTTTTCTGCATCATTGGAGTTTTATAAAATGAATTAGAGATTTTGGCTTAGTGCGTAACATTTTTTTAGCCAAAGCATGTGCATCTTAAAGGATTCCATAGTCCGTAGAAATCTTGGGTCGTGATAATGGATTTCTGGTATGCTTTTTTGGAAGATAATCCACCAAAATTCATAGTGTTAAAATTCTTGGACAATTGAATACCTAAATATTTTTAAGACTTTTTAAAATTCTTATTGAATACCTCAAAATTTCTAAAGACTTTTGTAAATCCGGATTGAATACTCCTAGATTTTGAAAGTCTAAAAAATCATATAAACTTCCAATTGCACACATCTCTCATAGTTCAGGGCATATTCGGAGATTGGATTTCAAATGACTTTTGGGTGTCTTCACTGATCTTGACTATTTTGACCATTCAAGTAGCCAAATAGAGTATTTGACAAATGTCGGTTGAAGATGGTTGTTAGAATCTGAAAAAACCAAAATATGAAAAGTTGTAAGGAGTAGCCCTTCGAGTTGGCTCTTGGCTATTAGAGTATAATTATTTTTTGTATAAATATTAAATAAATAAGAAAAAATACATTTAAAGTAAATAAAAACAAAGAAATAAATGAGTAAATAATAACCACTTTTGCATCCCTGAAATGAAATTTACTTAGAATTTACGAGGTATTTTTTTTTAAAAAAAATTATTTTATTCGGAAATTGGTACAAACATAAAAAAACGTACATATTAAATAAATTTTATAATAAATATGATTTGTTAAATAGTCTAATGCCTCAAAACGGAAGGCAAACACTTGTCCTTTTTTTAATAGCAAAACTAAGTAAGCAAAAAATTGACTCTAGTCAATTTTTTTTTTATATAATAAATACATCAAAATGGAAGGCAAACACTTGTCAAACTATTTTTTATATAATATGTATATATTTTTTTAAATAGTCTATGTGTGTGTGTGTATATATATATATTGCATACATGGATTATATTATATTATATTGTAGAACATATTATATTTTATAAATGTTAATTCATATTATATATATTATATTATATCATACAAATCATATACGGAGTACATAAAATTAACTTTATAAATATAATCACATCTAAAATAGCTATTTAAAAGCAACTAAGTTTGTAAAACATTTTTTTATGAACAAGTAATGTAATCAATCGGTCAAGACAGCTAACTCCACCAATCATTCAAACCAACTAATACAAACAGCTAACAAGCAGCAGCCAACCGGGGCCTTAAACATATTAGGGTCTTTAATGGACCGAAGCCCATATTTATGTAGCGGCAGGAAAGACATTGCGTAGAAGCCCATGTATGGCAAAGCCCTAATTTATAATCATCGCGTCATCTTCCCTCCCACTCCCTTTCCGCAAAACCCTAGCCTCGCCGTCTGAACTTCTGTGCTCGCCACAATGCCGCCGAAGTTTGATCCATCTCAGGTCGTCGAGGTCTACGTCCGTGTCACCGGCGGAGAGGTCGGCGCTGCCAGTTCGCTCGCTCCTAAGATCGGTCCCCTCGGTCTCTCACCCAAGAAGATCGGTGAGGACATCGCCAAGGAGACTGCCAAGGACTGGAAGGGCCTCCGCGTCACCGTCAAGCTCACCGTCCAGAACCGTCAGGCCAAGGTCTCCGTCGTCCCCTCCGCCGCTGCTCTGGTCATCAAGGCCCTCAAGGAGCCGGAGCGCGACAGGAAGAAGACCAAAAACATAAAGCACAACGGAAACATCTCCGTGGATGATGTCATCGAGATCGCGAAGATCATGCGGCCGCGTTCCATGGCGAAAGATTTGTCCGGCACCGTTAAGGAGATCCTCGGAACCTGCGTTTCCGTCGGGTGCACGGTAGATGGAAAGGACCCAAAGGGTTTGCAGCAGGAGATTTGTGATGGAGAGGTAGATATTCCTCTTGACTGATACGCCATTTCATTTCCATTGTTTTTCTTTTATTCCCCTGTGAGAGAATTTTGGATGAGAAGACTTGGTTTTCTAGTTTCAGACATTAGGAGGTTGTTCTTTCATGCTCCATTGAAATGTTGTTTGCTGTTCGTTAAAGTTCAAGATTCTCTTTTGCTTGCATTGCTAAGTTATGCTTTTCTGCTCCCTTTTTCTTGGTTTGTGAAATCTTAGAACACGATTTTGAAAACAGAACTTTCTGTTTTTTGGTTCCATTTGTTTCAAAAATTACATAACTTAGACCAAGTACCTCTTGAAATTGTTAAGCCAAGAAGAGACATCAGACTTGGTTCATCAACAAGTTGAATGGCATAGTTGTAATGCCTGTGCTTTTTAAGTTGGTGTGTTTGATGAAATGATTTGCTGTTGGGTTAAGTTCAAGATTATCCTTTTGCTTGCATTGCTAAATGATGCCATTCCTTGATTAGAAGTGCTTTGAGTTGAAATGTCATTGCTAAATGAATGGAAATGACATGTATCTTAGGGCTGGTATAATGCTTTTCCACTTTCTTTTTCTGGTTTTGTGAAATGGAAAAAAACCCGATTACGTATACAAAACCAGATGAAATCTGTTTTTTGGTGCATTTTTCTCAAAATTTACAGAACTAGTATGACTTGCTGTCTAGTTTAAAGATTATTATTTGACTTATACCAAGTACCTCTTTAAATTGTAAAACCAAGAACATCAGACCAATGGGGATTTTACATAGTTAAACAAATGGTCTCAGTTGTAATGCTTGTCCTTTTGAAGTCCGCATGTTCAATGAATCATTCAACCCAAGGCCTAAGATTATATGCTCTAACCCAACCTTATACCATATCGTGCGGCTTTGTTGCCACTTATGCATATACAGAGAGAGATTGGAGAAGAACATATCGTGAAGAATCTTCGTGCTCATTTACTTTTTGTTACTATACAGAGGTTGTTTCGGTCCTAGTTTTAGAAACATATACTCTTTTAATGGATTGTTAATTTTCTGTTTTGCATCATTTTACCTCTAGCCTCTGCCCGAGTTCGAAACACATACTACTCAAAACACATAATTCAGTTCAAACCCAAACCACAATGTAAAAGAAATAGGCTATAATATAGAGGTAAAATGATCATCTAAATTACAGTATTATCATCTAAATTAGAGGTAAAATGATGCATGTTCACCCAATTAAGTAGGGAATTCATTCCTTTTCTGGATATAATATACTTCCTTGGTCTCGAAAAAAAATATTCTTTCTTTTTTCATTTGTCTAAAAAAGAATTATACTCTTTTTAAAAATGAATGACTTAGAGTACTGGAAATACTTTTGAAGCCCTGGGGCTTCAAAGGTAATTTTTTTAAAAAGAACATTTAATTAAAAAAATTACATTAACTAAAAACTAAAGAACATTATATTTATTCTTGATCTTGTCGTGTCTTCTTTCAAAAACAAAATATATTCGCTTGCTTGTTTCGCTCGATCGAGACTGGACAAAAGAACGTTAAAACCGAAAGGATTCATGTTAAAAAAGATGAAAAAAATTGAAGAATTTTTTTAATTTGAAGTAGAGAGAGATATTGCGTGTGATTAGTTTTTTTTATTTTGAAGAAGAGTTGTGAGTTTTATTTTTAAAAAGGAGTTAATTTATAGAGGAGATTTTTTTAGTTTGTAACGGCTTTGTAGCTCTTTGAATGGAGGGGCCCGTTGCAAATACGTCCGCTAAAGATTTGATGTAGTGAGGATGACGTTCAGATGAAGCCCCATGGAGGCGGCGTTTAATGCCCCTCACAGGTTAAAAAGGCAATGACGCCCGCTGGCGTTACACCCATTGCCAGTGCCCTTACGACTTTGTCGTATGAATATAACTTCTTAAAGCCCAAAGAAGGGACTTGATTTCTTGAGAAACTCTAAACTATCGCTTAATATTTTTGGTAGATTAACATTCATCATACTCCGTAAGTAAGACTCCGTAAGTAAGAGTAAAACATTGTAAATATAAAAAAATAAAAATTATATATTTTTACTCTCGAAATAAGAGTTAAAATGCATTTACGTTACCAATCATGACCATGTACGTAAAATGCACATGTACAATGTTACATTACTACAGAGGGAATTCTTATTTAGAGAATAAAAAATAAAACTTTTATTTTGATATTTTTCAATGTTTTAGTCCTATTTAGGTTGATTTTTATTTATAAAAAAACAAAACTTATTTTGGTACTTAGTGTGAGTCAATATTTGTTTTTTCTCAAAAGTACTTGAGTAGTAGAAATAACTCTAAATATGACTAAAACATAGAAAGAAGTAACAAAATAGGAGTTTCATGTTTTTATTCTCGAAATAAGAGTTCATACTGTGGTAATGTGATTCTAATGTGACATTTTACATGTGCACATTACTATTCTTTTTGGTAATGTACATGACCATGTTTGGTAATGTAAATGTACTTTAATTCCTATTTTGGAAATAAAAACATGAAAGTTCTATTTTAGTATATATTTCAATGTTTTATTCTTACTTTAGTCTTTTTGTCTTTAGGTAGTATCGTACTAGATCAGATTGAAGATGACAGGATTATAGCTATAGCTAACACCCCATTAGTTATTCTGTTATTGTGAATCAGTGGGTGTTGGTTCCTCTATTATTTTAATGTTCTCAATTTTCCATAATTGTATTAATTGAGAAGTTGAACTTATATACTAACTCCGTATTAGTGTATTTATCTAGTTTGACTTTTTGAATCAAACTGGACAAACTTTGAACACCAATTACTCTCAATTTATATTGTATATTACCATAATAAAATATAATTTTGAAAGTTCTCAATACGATAAATCCAATAAAGTCATTTTTATGTTAAAATACATTACGTTTTTTATTTAATTGAAGTTCAGAGTTTGTTCAAAATTATACACAATACACTAGGACGGAAGGAGTAGTTTTTAAAGAAAAATATTACAGACATCGAAGAATTTTTTCCGGGTTAAAGAAATTGATGTTTAGCGGAAGAAAGTTCCAACACTGGTTGAGACAAATTGCGCCGTTTTGAACTTGATGGTGTAAATTACTTGACCGGTCAAACTATACTAGACCGGGTCTAGAATAGTTTGCTTAATTTAGTAAAGTAAGAAAGGTAAAAATACGCAGAGTGACCGGTAGGACTTTAGGTGGAACACCTGTAGCCCAATTTATATTATAACAGAGAATGCACGGGTGCTTTTACAAGGGTGTTTAGAAAGAATGAATTCGGATCCCTACTTCTGAGAGTTATAGCAGTATTTATACTGGGCTAAGGGGGACAGGGCAACGTGCACCCACGTGGAGGCACGTTCTCGGAGGGTGAGAAGTGATGACCTTCGTCCTCTTGTTGCCTTGTCGCCTTGCGAGGGAGATTGTGCCTTTGTCGCGTACTAGCTTGGACAGATTCCTTCAGCATCTCTAGCGATCCTCCACTGACATGTTTCGCTACACGCCAAATTCTTTTAGATTCTCTTCTGCCGACGCTTTCTAACTCTGAAAACTACACCGGGTAGTTTCCCAAAGGTTAGTTTACCGCATTTGAGGGATGAATGAAGTCATGTAGTAGTTTGACCGGTATACTTTTCTGAAGTATACCGGTAATCTTTTAACCAACTCAAGTGGCCGACGATTAACATCTCCCTTGCCTGAACTTTTAGATTGACCGGTCAACTATCCGGTCTTTTCCTTTGACCGGTCATTGGTGGAATACGTCCATCAGAACTATATAAAAAATTCTACAAAATAAAATCGGACAAAAATATTTTTTACTTTATGAAACAAAAAACATTTATACAAAATATAAATCATTAAGAGACTATAATAGTAACTAACTGAAAAGATTAATTTAGATAATAGAAATATTACCCATGTTGCTTTGGGGTTTGGGATTCGTGAGAAAATAATGTGACTTGGGAGTGCATTCATTTGTCTAGCATGCGTTTTCTTTCCCCACCTAATGAATGAAAGTAGAAGTCCACTCATGTTGTAAAAAAAACAAAAAGTGTACACTCTTTATTTCATTAGTTATTATTATTATTATTATCATATGCCCCCTCTTGAGGTAGTTATCCCATGCTATTAACAAAAAAAGAGGAATACTAGAGGTATACCATTTGGTGTACTCCATTTGTACACTACTGATCCTAGATATTGATTTCCTTTTTTATTTTTACTACGTAATTTTTTTCCCTCTCTTGCATTTGTATGGTAGAGATGGAGGGGAGTACAAATGGGGTACAAGAATTGGTGTACCCCTAGTATTTTTGAAAAAAAAGGCTCTTGAGGTAATATACTTTGCTGCAACATTAAGCCAAGCAAACCCCACTTTAACTTCAACCATAATCTTCCATTAATGGAAACCTAATAGTCTAAATCATATTATAAAATAGGCAGTGTAATTAGAATAATTATTTGACCAATAGTATCATAATAATCATCAAAGAAATTTGGTGGTATGAAGTACAAGCTTCGTTGAGTTTGTTATAATAAAAGTCCCGTTTTAACGAGGGTTCCAATGGGGCAGCGCCCCCGAGAGCAAAGTCCAAGGGGCAGAGCCCCTGGCTAGGGCCGAGATGCTTGGTGGGATCTGGGATGTTCTCGGAATTTTTTTATTTTGGACAAAGTGTTGTGTTAAAAATTCACTTGAACTTTTAACTTTCAAAATTTGGGTATAAAGAATCTCCAAAAAAACTCTTCTAAATTTTGCGCGACTAGACGCGAACTTTAGAAGAGAGATGCGACTGCATCTCTTCTCCCTCTCCGCTTCTATAAAAATCCGGCAAGGCTTGGTCAAAAAATATAGAAATTCATTACAATTCATGCTTGTTTTTGATCAATAATTTGAGTTTTATCCAATTGATTTTGGAGTGAACGCCCAAATAACCAATTTGAAAGTGTTATCACGACTCTTAAATAAATCCGTGTTATCTACATTTTCCCCAACATTTTATCTCCAGTTTTCTAAGACTTGAGACTGTCACCTTCAGATTCCAAATTTAGGATTGCAAATTCCTCAGTACACAGATATTAATTAAAATTAATAGTGCATCCAAACTTTAGCCTTCATTTAGAAATAGGGAAAAATAGAATAAGGCCTTAATGGAATGTCACACGCCGACATGGAATGCTATAGCCAATAAAAAACAGTCTAGTCAGCGTGTGGCAAAGGTGTGGAGTGAAGTGTTGTGCAGTGGCAAGTCTCTATTTTTGTCATTTTTTACTTTTTTAATTAAAAATTAATTTACTTTTCTTTTTTCATAAAAATAGATGTACTCATTTTTAGAAAAAAAACTTGATGAGAGTAACAATCCTT